>JAQQAC010023519.1:307661-335671 GCA_029783875.1 Phataginus tricuspis
CCAAATCCACCCTGCAGGCCCCCGCGTGGGATCACATGGCCTCTTGAGGCCCCTCCTGGGGCGAAGCTGCCCCGCCTGCAACAAAGGCAGAGCCTGCTGTCTGTGGGCCGCCCCTCCTTCCCTTAGCCCAGAGGCCGGACTGGCCAGCTCGCCTGCCCGGGGGCCCTGCTCTTCCGGCAGCACAGGAGACCCGCGCGGCTTTAGGAGCAGCAACTCCACCTAAGCACACAGCACATTAGGGGAGGCGGTGTTAGCCGGGAGATGACTGTTTCTAAACCTTCACCGAGACCAACTAACAGGCAAAGAGGAGACTGGTAAAGATGGAGAAGTGAAGCGTCACCGGCAAAAAGGCCTTACCCTGACATCCCTCCCCGGCTCATCATGTGGCCTGGCCCAGAGTGACCGGACATACTCCTTTCGCCACCTAGGAAAAAAGAGACGCTTTCACATGGAGCCTCTCAGCACAGTAAGGAGTTCAGAGGACACCAGGGCAGCTCAGGCCGCTCCAGCTCCGTGAGCCACCCAGTCAGCCTAGAATGGCAGGCCGTCCTCCCTTGGTCCCTGTGGTGAGGAGGCAGGAACTGCCCAGGCGCTCTGCCTGCTCCTGACCTCACCCACCCACTCACCCGGCCCGCGGAGGGGCGAGCAGACAGGGACGCTCGTACCCGCGTGAAGCAGGGAGCCGAGCACACAGCAGGCACGGCCTGAGCTTTCCAGAGGCTTCTCCACACAGACGCGCCTGCAGACACCAGGCAGTCCTCACCTTGCCATCTCTTGTGGTCCCTGTCTATCATGCCTCCATCAGCAGCGCCCTGCCATGCACGGTCATCCTCTATTCTTCGGCCATGGTCCCCCCAGTCACGCCTGCCCCTTGGAAAAAGACATCTCTCATTTGCATCGCCCCCAATCTCTGCCTCTCAACACACCGGCACTGGGGGCTTTGGAAGGTGGAGGCGTTCTGCGTTCCCAGCCCCCATCCCTCTGGGCCTGCGCTCTGATGCTGCCCCGAGAGCCAGGACAAGGCCCAGACCACGGTGAGCACCCTGGGCCCCGGGACCAGCAATAGTCCTGTCCCCAAGACGGGAGAGGGGACCCTCAGCTGGACACATCAGCCCTGCCGGCTGTGGGAGGCCTGTGTGGGCAACAAACCTGGGTGCCGGAGGCAGCCCCCGGCCCTCGCTCATCCTCTTGTCAGAGCCGTAGCCGCCCCACCCGTCACGGGAGTCCCGCCCGTGGCGCTCTGGTCCTCCGTGGCGCTCAGGGTAATGCTGACGTGAGAGAGCCAGAATGAAGGAGGGCTTAGATACTCACCCAGGACCCCAAAGCCTCTGGGGCAACAAATTAGTGACAATGACAACTCAGGGGCGCTGGCAGGCATCCCTCACACTGCGACAAAGAGGTGTGTCCCTGAAGCCTGCTCATGGATGACAGAGCTGTGTCCCCGAAGCCTGCTCATGGCCCAGCAACTCAGCAGTCAAGAGACAAGAGAAAACAATTTTGGGCTGAGATTTCCCTCATCAGAAGGTACAGGTGCAGGCACAGGTCACCTGCCGGACAAAGTGGGGAGCCTCCTGGGCCACAGCTCAGGGTGGCTGGCTGTTCTGAAGGCTATCTGAGGAAGGGTGGAGAAAGTTTTTAAATCACTGCCCACACCGTTCCCTTCCCCGAAGCCTGCTCCCGCTTTCTCGAAGATCGTCCAAGGCTGACTTTTAGGGGAACAGGTAAGCTGGCTCTGGCCCCCCACCATTCCATAAACCCAACCTGTGGCCTTTTCTCCAGGATGTTATAGGCGACAAGGAACTAGGAGCAGCATCGGACAAGTGCTCCAGCCGCCCTCCCATGGGGCTCGTCCACGCCAATCTGCCCATTAGGCTGGGGGCACTGCAAGGTCAGGGCCGCAGGTGCCTCCCTAGCACACCGTGCAGTGCCACCCGCCACCTGCTTCCCCTGGCCTCTCATTCCCAAATGTGTGCCAACTCCTCTCTCAACAGAAGGGGTCATCTTTGTAAGATGAGTAAGACATTGCACTGTTCCTTCAAGGTGCAGAATCCCATGCTGGAGTGTCCAGAAGGCCAGTGCTGCCTGATGTAACAAGAGCTGCTCAAATGGGACTCCTGAAACATTGCCACAAGCAGCCTTCATTCAGTACAGCAGCTGTTACAAAAGTTACAGGTCAGGGCTTAATGTAGCTTCACTTAATCGTGGACCAAGAGAAACATTTAATAAAGAATCATCTTTTATCACCAGACTTCTAAAGATGCAGAACTGGACAGACGGGAGTTTAATACAAAGCGGGCAAGTTCACCTTAGACTTAACAGCCATCTCCAGCCCTCCCAGCTTCCATGTAGGGATTATGGAATTACTCCTGAGGTAGCAGAGGACCTCTCGACACAGCCAAGGAGCCCAGCACCCCCCAGCCACATTCTGAGGAACTGAGGGAGGGGATGGTGAAGAGCCCTGCCAGAGCCAGGGAGGGCATGACTCATGGGGCGGCAACTCCACCCTGCTGTGCCCTGCCCACAACCTTCCCTCAACCACTGGATTTTCCAAGTTGAGGCTCTTTGGGGCTCAATCTAAACATGGGGTGGTAAAAAGGGAGGCGTAGAGCTCATTTTCTATTGTGTTAATCCTGCAAAGCAACGGGGCACGGACCGCAGAGTGAGCGGGTGGCCCCCTGTGCCGACAGCATGGTGGGCTCCACTATGCAGAAGCGGGCATCTAGCCAGCTGCACGGTCAGGCGGTACTTTCCCATGGTGCCCATCAGGCTCACCCAAAGCCATCAAGCCTTCAGTACCAGTGCGTTCAGTTACTACGGCGGAAAGAACCTCAGTGTCAAGGCCAAGGAGGCTGCAGAATGCCAGTCAAGAGCAAACACAGATCATTCCCAGTGTCGCCCACAAGCACGGTGGGCACTGCAGCCTCCTTTTATTCTTTCTTCCTCGAGCTCACACGTGAGAAAGAAGCAGCCATGTAGAAGGGAAGAGAATCAATCCTATGGGGAAAACTGGCGACAATTGCAGCTACTGACTCACCTGTCCTTCTCTGTCCCCCATCATTGACCTTGAACCTTCTCTTCTGAAAAAGGCAATTTAAAAGGAAACAATGAGGAGGAGGAGAATAGGTCCATGAGACCCCCAGGAAAACATTCCCCAAATGGCACCAGGTAATTCACACCCACTTGGGTGGCTGGAGCGGCTTACAAAGCCTACGCCAACCCTAGCTGCTCATCACTGAGAACAAACCAGGACAAAGAGCACTTGCTTTGGGCGGGCATGGTCAGTGGGGACCTGGCTGACCTGTCAGCTGAGTGGTCAGGGTAGCGGCCCCGGTCCCTGTGGTCAAAGTCATGGAAGCGATCCTGGCGGTTGAAGTCAGAATGGTAGCGCTCATCCAGGGTGGCCCGCTTGGGTTCTGGCCAGTAGGCATCGTCTCGCCTAGAAGGGGAAGCAAGAAGGAACACGTGTATTTCCTCCCTAAGTACATGACCTTTGTGGAGTTGGGGAACCGAACCTGCAAACAACTGTCCCTGCCCCTAGGACTTCATAGGAGAATTCATTTCAGCAACAAAGTATTCTTTGCTACATGAGCTGAAAGGGCTGGAGGGGTGACATGGGACCTGCAGGCACTATTCCGTTCCATTTTATGTTGACTCTTCAACACGCCCACTTCTGCCAAGCACAAGAGCTCTGACACCCTAAACAGCAGGAGGACAGCTGAAGGGCACGGGCATGAACACCTGCTGGCAGCCTCTGGGAGGGCTGGCCTCAATCTATCAGGACAGCAAGAGTGTCACACTGCACTTTCTTCAGTGCACTTCCTGTCTCTTCTACTGTGATAGTGACGACTTAGTGAAGAAACCCAGCGGGGGAGGGCTCTCCGAAGCACCTGAAACGTACTATTTCAATACCTTTATGACTCTAAGGACTCCTAGCATCACTACTTCGTATAAAGATATAAAAAGTTGTAAAACAACTTAAAGGCCCTTTACAGAAATCTCACAAGCTTATCACATAGGGACCTCTTCACCCCATGCAGTGGAAAGATTTCTGATAAAAACAAAGTGGGGGTCTTCTCATGCAGAGCATGGGTACAAGCACTGACTAGCTCTGGAGGTTAGCGTTTTACTTTTACCCGTCACATCAGTATATCTGAGAAATTAAAATCAATCTCACTACTGGAATAAGCCAAAGCACACTGTCATGATGACTACAAAGCCTGACAGGGCCCATGAGGTGCTTTATGGTTTGGGGCCACCCCCTAGCCTCACGTGTCCACCTACTGCTCAGTGTCTGAACTCCTCCCAGGAGCCGTGCTGGGACTGTGTGGTTTTCTAGGCACTACACCTCACCAACTCTTTCTCCACCGATTCCCAACTAGCTGGCTCCCGACAGAGGGCAGAACACCGGATCTGCCTTCAGCAGATATGTGCGCTTCCCTTTAAGTAAACCCCACACTAGCAGACTATCGGGGCCCTAACAGCTCAAAGGCCTGGGCCCCCTCAGGGCGGCCTGGCTCACCGGCTGTCTGCGTCATAGGGCCTGCGCAGCCCCGGCCGCCGCTCCTGCTCGTAGCGCAGCTCTTGCTGGCGCCGCAGCTCTTCGCGCTCGCGGTGGATGCGCTCCTGCTCGCGTCGGCGCTCGTGCTCCACGTGCATGCGCTCGCGCTCCAGCCGCTCCCGCTCCATGCGCTCGCGCTCCAGGCGGTGACGATGGAAGGCCAGCCGCTCGCGGGCAATCTCCAGGCGCTCGCGCTCCTCACGCTCCCACTGTGCCTGCACACGCTGCTCCCACTCGCTGCGCTCCCGTGCCCTGCAGAGCAGCAGCAGCTGCAGGGCGCGGTCCCAGGTGGCTGAGGAGCAGCCCTGGACGGCCACACACACAGCTGCGCCCCAGCACTGACAGCCGCCTTGTCAAACAGCAGCTCGGCAGGTCTACAAACTGAGCCCAGGTTGCAAACGGGCTGCAAGCAGTATCCTGCCCACGGGGACCCCGACACACCTTCCTGGGACACAGCTACCACCCATCCCGGGAATTAACCGGCCAGCCAATGCTCCTGTATCCCAACTCACCTACGAGACTCTGAGTCTCTCGACCTCCGAGGCTCTTTGACTTTATCGAAGGACACGACAGACCGCTTCTCTCTGCTGGCCGATTTGCGATCCTGGCTCTTGGAAACCTGGTTCCCCAAGAACATGAAAAGGTTACGAAATGACAACAGGAAGTAATCAGGTGTGTCCGGTCTAAACATTCAAAGATCGGAAATGGCAATGAACATTTAATGAAGTGATCACGTAAGAAGGGCTTCTCTCCCAGGAAACTTCCTGTTTTCCTTATCATAATTCAAAGTTCCAGGCTTTCCTCACCTTTTAATGCTAAAATATGGTTCCACTGAGTACTCAATAGCGTTGAAATGAAAATAAGCATTTTCTCTCAAAACTTTTCATAAGATCAAAAAAATGTTTTTTTATAAATTGTCTTTTGTCCAAAATAAATTCCTTAGTCTTGTTCCTTTTATGATTAAACATGCAGTAAGTGCCCACCTGAGGCCACTTCTGTGATGTCAGGATTACTGGTTTCTGCAATTGAATTATGAGATCTACCTGTTTACCCTGTTACCTGTCTACACTTTTGTCATTTTCTACTCTCTTTATTAAGCATAAAAAATCATAATAGGTTAAAATATCTGCACAAATATAAGCAAGACTAACAGCTTCTGTAACAGACACATTAGCCTGCAAATGACCCACATCATTTAGTAGCTTAAGCGGCATGGTCTGTGCAGCACAGGGGTAACGTAGAGGCCCGAGAACGGTGACCGGGAACTCGGCCCCAGCTAACAGTTAGTTGGGAAGGGCAGGTCACTGTGCCTAGCCCATGCAAACCACGGTTTATGGTGAACACCAGCTTTCCTCCTGTGAGTACCCCTGTGGTAGGTGTCAGGCAGACGGTGCCCATGTGACCAGCCCCCAGTAAAAACCTTGGGTGCCGAGGCTTTACCTGGTTTCCCTGGGCAGAAGCACCACCCACGCGCTGCTGCCCCCTCACTGCTGTGGGATACCCCATGGTGAACATGGGGAGCCTGCACAGGCTCCCGCGGCTCTGCCCGTCCTCTCCCCGGTGGAGCCCTGTATCCTTACTGCACCACGGTAGCCAATCTCAGCTCTGAATGCAACTGCAGGGGGCCCCAGAGGTCCCTCTAGGGAACTGCTGAATGGGGTGGCCATGGGGACCTTGGAACCCTATCTGTCAAGGTTGTAAGGCTATCACGACCTGACCTTAGGGACATCAATAGCTGCCTGTGACACTGACAGTGGGCAGAGCCAAGTGGCGAGAAGCTAAGCAGGTACTTTGCGGACCCCATGCTCTGTGGGGCATCCGCCAGGTGACAGAATCCAGGACTGGACGGGGGCTGGGGCTCAGGAGGGCTGCTGGAAAAGCAGGCTGGGCACATGGTTTTAAGAATGTATGACAGCACTGCTGAAACTTTCAGGGCAGGCAACGAAAATGGGAAAAACGTCAACCATCCCCAAATTTAAATTTTAAAATTAGCTTTAGAAAATGGGCAACAACTCTCATCAGAACAAAGTATAAAGGAAAGCTTTTAAGCTATTAAATTAAAAAAATTTCAAGATGTCCACAATCTGAAAAGATCAGGGATTCCCAAAACACACAAAGAAATGTAAAAAATAGAAATGTCACATGAAATAGAGTTGTAAAATACCCTAGTTAGGCAATGAATACTCACTCTCTCTTTGGATCCTGATGTTTTGACACTGATAACAGGCACACCTTTAGATTTATCCATCACCACAGTCCGCTCAGTTCCTCGACTTCCTAATGAAAGAAGACTAAAGTTTAAGTTAAGAAACAAGAAAAACCCTGACTAGAAAAAAGGACTCTGTATGGGAACAAATCCAGTGGGTGTCGCCAAGTGATCGCAGCAAATGCAGCAGCGCATACGGCGCGCCCGCCCCTCAGCCAGCTACCTGACTTGGTGGCCCGGGAGCGCTCCGAGGGCCCAGGTTTCTGATCATCCTGATCTTTACTCTTCTCTCCACTTCCATCTTCACCCTTTTTGGCGTCATCTTTCCTGTCGGCTTTCTCATCCCTCTTCAGGTTTGCAGACCTATGAACAGCACGCGGAGACACAGAAGCGCGTTAGAGCAGGTTATCTAGGGAAACACACCAGCCCCAGCTGGACTCCTGCAAGGGGCACCTGTGCCGAGGCGGCCCCAGCTGGCGTCCACAGGCCGACCGAGATTGTACAAGGAGGCCCTCCTGCCTTGCCGAGTCCCTTGGGAGAGGCACTGGAGGCAGGAGATCACCCACACCTCCTGGTCCCCGTCGTGAAGAGTAAAGGACTGAGGGTGAGGGGCCTGGCCCCCTCCAGGAAGAGCAGTACCTGTCGCTGGTGCTGGACTTCTCTTTTTTCCCCTCACCCTCTCTTTTGTCAGAGGTTTTCTTCCCAGTAGGTTCATTTTTCGCCTGAAAAAGAGAATCAAGTGAAGTATACCCTTAATTCCTAAAATGGTCACATCCCTGGAAGAAAATGGCTGCTTACTTTCTCCACTGAGATCATTTTTCCATGGAGCTCTGTTTTGTGCAGATGGTTAATGCATTTCGTGGCCTCTTCTGCAGTGGACATTGTAACGAAGCCGTAGCAGCGAGCTCCAGGACTCCGGGCGTTTGTCACAACCTTGGCACCCACCACCTTGAAGGAAAGCACCCAGGTGTGGCTCAGACACAATGCCCCTGATACACAGACCCCAACACCCACCGGGCATCACAGTTCACGTGGCTCTCCTCAGACCCAAAGCTCCCGGTGCCCTCCCTGAGATGAGGCCGTCACCAGGTGCCTGGCAAGAGGCAGAGGAGGACGGGGAAGGACAATGCTACTGCCTCACTGCTATGACTCCGAGGGCCCAGTCCACTCTGGCTGCTCCTCCAGGGGACCTGGATAGCAGCATGGAGGCCCAGAGAGGACAGTGAGCACCAAGCACAGCCCTGCCAGCACTCCTTTAATAGCACTCACAACTTTCTGTAAAGAAACAATTCTGAATATACAGTCATGTGATGTGGGTAGTCAAGGAGACCACCTATCAAAAGACAGTGACATCAGGACAGGTTCGTGAAGAACGCACTGGACGAAATTCAACAGGATGTCTTAGGCTCTACAAGCAACATCCTTACCTCCTGCTTCAGTCCCCCCAAGATTCCTGCAGGCTAGGCTGCAGGTAGGCCCCAAGGCGCCAGTGTTTACCCTTCTAAGGCCATATGGAGCCTCAGAGCCACTTAAAGTGTCACACTCACCTCCCTCTTCAGACCTTGTAAGCCCTGGGCTCCAGGGTGCACTGCTCTGCTGAGGGCAGCCATCTGGTCTGAGGGTGACGGGACAGGGAAGGGGCCCACCTTGTGTCACTGAGGCCCTGGAGTCCCTAATTACCTCTGTAACCATGTCATATCTAGCTTTTCTCTTGTTAGTTCTTGGACATCAATAACCAAGGAAAATACCACTGGTTTTCTCTGCAACAATTCGCTGAGACCCTCGTATGAATAAGGGCCAATGCTAGGTCTTGCTGTGGCCTGCCCCAAAAACTGACGGAGGCAAGGAGCCCTGGTTTGCAGCAGTTTATCTGGGAAGTGAGGCCAGAAAGCCCAGGATGAAGTGGGGGAGGCAGAGAAAGGGAGGGGAGGAAAGCCCACACAGGTGCCCTAGCACGCATAGGAACTGAAGCGGGCCGCTGGGAGGGAAGGCTGGCAATCTATTGTTACTGCCACCCTTCTTGGGCTGAGAGAGGGAAGAGAAAGGTGTTGCACAGCAAAGGTGGCCAGGCGGTGGGTGAAAAGCTGTGGGTCAAAGCAGGCGCCAACAGCTCTGCCCTGGACACAGAGCCTGCCCGGACACAGAGCCTGCCCCTGCCGTAAGGAGGCAGCACCTTTGAGGCCCCCCGGGGGTAGAGCTGAGGCTCACATGGGGTAGCAACCAGACCAGAACAGGCCCTGTTCGCCACTCCTACCGACAGCCTCCCTTGGGCTCTTGTGTAGCTACCATCTCACCAAATGGTGATGGCACTGCCCCACCTCGCCCTTTGCCATGGATCCCATGGCCTCCCCTGGTTTAAGGCCTCAAGCCACAGAAATGGATTCAGGAAACCCTACAAAACCTAAGTGGTGGCTTAGGGGCCAAGGCAGGAGGAGAAGAAATACCAAGTGGACATGGGCCCTGGGGGCTCCCACAGGCCTCTCACTTTCATGGTCATTCAAAACGGTTACCAAGAGGGGGTGATAACATCCAAGGCAAGGCTTAAAAACAACTCCTTCTCCAGAAAACCCCAGGTCTTACCTTCCCATACTTGCTGAAAAGATTCTTCAAATCTGTAGCTCTTGTGGTAGAAGAAAGTCCACTAACCCAGAAATTTCTACCACAACTGCTACGACCTATTTCAAAAGAAAGGTTCTGGTCAAAACCATGATACCCACAATATTCTGAGTCTTAAAGATTAAAATCATTTCAAAGGTGCTTTCACCACTTTCCCAGATGGCAGCGCACCTGAAGCCAGCTGGGGTGCGGGGGCCTGGCCTGCTGTCCTCACATGACCCCAAGCTACATAACGAGGCCCACCTGGACTGCCAGCAATGCCACTCACAAAGGAGTTGGGGGCAGTCAGGACCCTGGGAGGTTCCCTCAGAGAGCTGCAAATGGCATTACAAAGCCCAGGGAGGCTTTTTTAAAAACATGAAACAGCCACTATCAGTTTGTACCTGCTCTGAAAGGTGCTTCTCTCCTGGGCAGTACATGCCTTCCCACCTCTCCCCGATGCGTATTCTTTTTAAAAAGAACACTGACTAAAAAGGAATCTGGACCAGTAAAACTTCTCAGTGAATTTAATAAAGGGCTATGGTGCTGATAAATGTGAAATACCAGGTAACCCTGTGATATCTGAAACCAGAAGCATTTTTTCCATTTGCAAGTGTCATTGGGCTAAAGAATCTGCAAATCAGAGGGTCAGTCAGGATGGATGAGCTCAAGGCACTCTAGTAAAAGCAAGGGTCCGCATCAGATGGATACATTAACTCTGAGCAACTGGCTTGCTCCCTACAACCCAGGACCTGCAGAGTGAACAACAAAGGAGCGGAGAAAGGCTTTGTGAAAGGCTCACAGGCAAATCTGGGTAAGAAACACAGTATGTGATCAACTAGAATCAAACCCCCCCTCACTGCTGCTGAGGCCAAACCTGCTCCCAAGGACCAGGGTGCTGCAGTGACCTACCCTTTTCCTCTTTGGAAAGCCTTTTTGTGTCCGACTCATCTTCGACAGAACTAGAGACAAAAGATAATGTCACTCCAAAAGGAAGAAGCAGAGCAGAAACAAACTCAAAATTATAAATACGTGCTGAGGTTGCATACCTACCCGAAATTTAGTTCTGAAAAATAATACCCCGACAAACTTGTATTGGAAATCTGACCTAACCATAAGATTTCAGACCCACAGGAGTTAATTAATTCTGCTGGGCTAAAGATAATTAGGAAGAATTAAAGAAAACAACCATGATAGGTTGAGAAAAGAAAAAAGATTATGTAATCAGTTTAAAATAAACAAAGAGAAATAAAACATTCTTTAGAAGTAAACTACAATTGCATCAGTCTGGCTGGCCAATTGCAGAAAAAACAGCTTATGTGTGTCATTAAACGACCAATGAAAAGGAGATAGCGTCTGGTCTAAAACTGAGAAAAAACAAACCTCATTTTCTGATCAGCGCCCTCACTGGCTGAGGACTCTTTAGGAGCCGGAGGGACTTCATTACAAGCTTCAAAAGCAAACTTCTTCACGTCTTCTTTGCTATCCCTGGGGTCTGGGCTTGAGGCTTCCTGGGGCACTTCTGCGACCTCCTCGCTAGAGGCTTCCGCGTGCTCTGAGGCTGTCCTACTCTGCTCAACTGGCTTCTCTAGCCCTACAGGCTCACAGTCCGTCCGCGCGCCACTGCCCGTCTGCTCCGCGGGCTCCCTTTTCACTACCGCTAACAGGGTGTCTGCCCTGCTCGACTGAGCTTGTGCTGTTGACTCGCTGGCCAAATCTAAATCACCCTCCTCCGGATGGGCGCTGCCAAAAAGGTCCTCTTCCTCCGCAAGCTTTCTGTCTGGCCCCACGCTACTTGTATCCTGTGCAAATGGCTGCTCCAGCTCGGAACCTTCTTCTTTTACTGGCTCAGATTTACAAGTTTCCCCCAAAATGTCGAGTATTTTCTCATTTTCTACGGATTTAACAGGAATAGAATGGCACAAGGTTTAATTACCAGGGAAATAAAGCAATCACAAATGCGGAACGGGCACGGCTGCCACACTAACACGAAGAGAACCGCTAGCTACACAGAGATTGGAAAACCCGCGGGTACACAAAGTTACACTGGTTACACTACCTGCGCTCCGACCGGCGGCTAGAGCAAGCCTCTACGCTACAGGGAAGAGAAAAGCATCCCAGAGATTTAACCCCCAAAACATTCTGGCTGATTCTTGACAGTCTTCATTCTGTCGTCGTTTATATATGACTCTTCCAAATTTAGCTTCCAAAGTCCCAAGTTGCTTAACTGAATGTATCACCATTCACTGAACAGCTCAACTTCCAAATTTCTTTTATTTCTTTTAACAGAACAGTCCAACATGAAAACCAGAATCTCTTCCATCGGTGCTCTGAGATATTTGCAGTCCAGAAAGTGAACAGTATTGGTTTGGAATTCTCATGAAGAAACTCTTTCCTCTTCTGGAATCCAGTTATGTCTCAACGTTTTAAAATTTATCTCCCTACCACTACCTGCACTGCCTGAATTAAAAACCACAAAGTTAAGATACTGCCCAATATCACAAGATCTGTTTTGTGGGGTACAGAGGTATCAGCTCTTAAGACGCATGCAAACTTTTTATACATATGTTTAAGCGCCATTTATATTTCAAATGGCATGAGATAGTTCATCTCTCCAATAACATTTCACAAAATGAAGTTAGCCACTTTCACAGATCTGGTGATACGGCTGGGTTTCCAATCTCTATGATCCTGGTATGTTCTGGATCGTAAGCCTTTAGAACAATGTATACTACAGTAAGGCAACTTTTAAAATTAAAAGAATTCAAATTAGAGAAGGTGGAAAACTAGAACGGTTTCAAACCCCCACTGGTAAGTTTTTCATTTAACAGTACCTGGCTCCAAGGATGGCTCTTCAATTTCCTGCAACAAACAACATAAATAAGATTGTGCCAAATGAATGAAACCTATACTTTATACCAAAAACTATTAATAACTAAAAAGGGAATTTTTAAAACACAAAGGTATTGTGTACAACTACATTTTAATAAAAAAATAAAAAAATACTAAGAAACTCAGAAATCCAGCAAATGGAGAACCTGCTCATCCAGGAAAAGAGCCCATACAGCTGGCATGACACTATGTTCTCACAGCCCCAGCCCGACACCTCAGGCTACTCTCAAGGGGCCTGGTAGCTGGTCCCGTTCTGTTTTTTTTTTTTGCTGCGTTTACCCACTGCCTGTCAACGCCATCACCCTTCACGGTGATGGACTATAACACGTACTCATCTGTCCCTCTAGTTGGAACTTGTAAGGGTGAGAACGGTGTTTTCATTTCTCTACCTTTAGTGTCTAATACAATGCCTGACATATTAACAGTCATTTTTCAGTTAATATAGCATTCATTTGTGAAAATTCACCCGCCTGAGAGAATAGACACAGATGGATAGAACCCTGTTTGCATGGTGGGCCTCCCCTGCCCACCTGAGCCGTGCTCTCCAGAGAACATACTTCTCCTCCCTTTATCTCTTGCTGTCAAAGCCCGCACCAGGCCAGCCTGAATTCCTAACACCCTTACTAAACCCTTCCCAAGAAGCCCTGTTAACTCAGACCACTGCAATTCCTCACATCTGGTTTTATGATCTACGGCCCCAGTGTCTACACTTTGCCTCTACAGCGAGCACGACCCTCTGTGGCCTAAAGCCTTCAGTACTCACTGGTTCCTCTCACCACCTCCTTCCCCAGTGGTGCACTGGCACCCCACTTCCTGCCACACCTTCCCTTGGCATTTGAGTTGGGAACCATCTCCTCATAGAAAGCCTTCCCCTACTGGCTCCAGAGGCTACCCCACTGAGGAGGAGGCTTCTTTCAGCGTGTGCTCCCTGCCTCAGGTTCTCTCTGCACACAGTACATTACTCTGGTGTTCTAGACAATACTGCTGAGCACCAACTAGGTTCCAGGCCCAAATTCAAGCACCTTACGTATACACGCATCACTCATTAGATAGCCCTAGCTGGTGGGTACTATTAGCACCATCATTTTCATAGATTAGGGGGATTGGCACAGAGTGGTTGACAAACTTGCTCAAACACATCAACAAACACAGCAGAACCAAGGTCTGAGCAAAGGCCATGGGATTCAGAGTCTGGGCATCAGTCCAGGCTTCTCCCCAATGCATTTTACGTGTGTATGTCCCACGGGGACAGGCAGAGAGGATAGAGACCACCCCCTATTCACCTCTATCTGTCTAAAGGCTGGCACTTCACAGGTACCTCACCCCCAGTAAAGGCGTGTGGATGGCGTGCACCTTCCACTGGGCACTGGCCTGTCATCCTGGGAAGCCCTAGGAAGGCGCTCACTTTCCCCACAGTTCCACTTATGGGGGACTCACTTTTTCCCCACATGATGTAGTACCCCACTCCGGGAAGACAACTGTGGCAAAGGATCACTCCAGGCAGAATGCGTCTCTCTCCACAGTTCTCCAGAGAGAAGTGACTACATTCCTATCTGTCTCTGGGAGGGTCTACGTATTTTCCAGCTTTACATGGGCATCTTTAACCTAGAAAGACGCTCCAGAAGATGACAAGACCCAGGCCCTCCTTCCCCTTCTGAGTCAGGTACGTGTTGTGTCACTTCATAACTGGAGAGACACCAGCCCTCAAGGTGAGCGGCGTTCCACCAAGTTTTCCTGAGGTCTACACCTACCCAAAAGCTGGGGTTTTGGCTCATCAGAAACAGGCCTTGCCTCTGCCTGGTGGGAGCAAGTGGAGACCTTGTGCGGAAGGTGATTTGTAATTAAGTAGCACAGGCCTATCAACAAAAACAAGGACGGGCACAAAGTGACTAGGTTTTCATTTTCTCACAAAACCTTCCACTGGAATAAGACAGCTACTCAGGTAAGTTTATTCCAGTAATTTACATCTGCATTAGCTGGCAGAAAAATTAGGAAGAAACTAAACACCCATATGTATGCAAATCATACCTGATATGCCACATCTCATTGGTTCTAAGACTTACTGTTTACACAGATGGTAGCAAGAGAGCCAAGATGATACAGTCATCAAGAGAAATCTGTGCATTTTCTGAGAAAAATTTCTTGAAGGCAGAACCAGAACCCTTGAGAACAGCCCTTCCCAGCTGTGAAGTTGGTCCGGCTGTGCTAGTCCCTGCACCCTCACCTGGGCCCCATTCACCTCCCTAGGGAGAGCACCCCTGCTGTCTCATCTAGCAGTCCTGCACAGGATGCCCCCCAGGTACCAGCAGATGGGCCGCCTTTCCACCAGCAGCCAAGCCAACGAGTCCTTTGCAATAGGCACATTGTATTTGGGAAAGTGGAAAGCAAAACCCCCTCTAACTTAGATGCTGACAATAGAAACCTGGCAAATTACTTCTACTTGGAAATGTCACACAATGTCTGAAATTATTTCCAGAAACTGAAGTGTAACTTTGATTCTAAGATTATTGTGACATGCATCAATTTACCTGTAATATAGTGAAGTCAGATGATGAAGTATCTAAATTGTTTATAGTTTCTTTGTCCTCTATCTGAAAAATAAATGGAGAACAGTTTATTACATCAATGATGAGGTAACATTATGGTACATACATACAGTGAAAAGTAACAGCCACAAAAAATTACTTATACTTATGACAAATCACACCAGCATATGATTCCAGTGATTGAAATAAATGTTTTATGTAAATATATGCCTGCAGACAAATGAAGTAACCCACTAAGATACTATCAGTGTGGATTTCAAGATGCAAAGCCAAACAAAGAATAAATGTCTAAGTAAAGCAGAAAGAAGGTGAAAATTAGGCAGCACACAGAGTGGCTAAGTAGATCACCAACACCAGGCCTGGGGCTACTCTTCCTGGGACAATGTCCAGCTGGACTGGGGGTGGAAAGGAGCCCAAGACTGCCAACATCCAGGGGGCCCACTGATGGCCCACCTTCAGGGGGAGAACAACTGGTAGGCAGAGTTTCCATTCTAGGAGGTGGGCTCCAACCAAGAGGGCAAGGGATTTCCCAAACGTGGAAAAGGTGGTTCATAAAATTACTGTTGTGTCATTCAAAATAATTGCCTGTTTACTATAAAACCCTGAGGCTGGTATATGGGGGTGTTGTTCCAAGTATTTTATGAGTGTGCACTGTCATTACCTTAATGTGACTGGGAGCCACCCTCGCACCACTCCTTCCTTCCTTCCTTCCCAACACAACCATCTCCAGGTAGCCTATGCACACTCCTGAGCGTGCAGGCACACATCTTCTCACTGCCTCACTGGCAGCACATTACTCGGTACCCTGCCTTATTTTCACCTCTCCATTGGAGACTGTTTTAGTTCATATAAATCTGCTTGGTTCGTTTAGATGGTTATGAACTCAATACGTATATTACTGAAAGTATCGATAAATTTGCGGAACCACAGTGGTAAGCCTATGGTGCTGCTGTGTGCTCAGCACCACTCCAGCTGGGGCCAGCAAACCTTCTGTCAAGGGCCAGTGAATATTTTAGGCTTTGATGGCCAGATTGTCTCTTTTATGACCACTCTGCTGTTTTATTGAGGAATCAACCATATACAACAGCTACAAATAGGTGTGGCTATATTCTAATACATCTTTGGCCAGTATGATGAGTTTTGCTCAATTAATGATAAATTTTCATCTATTTAATCCTCCAAAAACCTACTGTTTTTGCAAATGAGACCCAGAGAGGTTAGGTAATTTGCCTAAGGTCCCACAGCAAGTTAAGCGGCAGACCTCTAGTCAATATTTTTAATCCTTAATCAGTTCCCAACTCATTAACAGTTAATTCTTAATTCCATAAATCATAGCAACTTAACCATTACTGATACATATATTTAGGGGGGTTCCAGGGTTTTGTTAATGAATGTGTTACTTTCTATCAGAGGGGGGAAAAACAACCTTAAGATAAAGCAGTCAGTAATAAATGGCCTGTACTTCTGTCGCTGCTCCTGTGTTTTGGGTGCTCCTTTTTAGAAAGCCAGTGAATGAGACTCACCAGAAAAATAAGCAAAGTCAGGTAAAATAAATAAAAGACAGCACACACTATCTTATCAAAACGACTTAATCATTTCTCAAAAATCAAACGCCCTATTCAAAGATGACAGTCTGCTACCTCTAAGGATACTTAGAATCAGTTCCAAGAGAACATGCAAAACTCTTCCGGGGAAGAGCGGAAGCCAGTTGACAGGCACAAAAGAAGGTCTCCCCTGGAACAACTCAGAAGATACACTCTGCAAGAGATCTGAGAACCGCTATGAAAATGAAGTACATCCCAGGGACCAACACATAGATTCCCAGAGACACATGGCAGCTTTTGCTGTTCACTGCCTTTGTCTAGCTGACAAACATGCATCCTTGTAGAAACAAGCTAAGGAATTGAGGCACCAAGATGATGTGGTCTATGAGTTAGGTACCTGGACTCTGGGATCAGCTGGTCTTCATTCTTTATAAGCTGTGTGCTGCCTGGAGATGTTTACCTTTTTACTACCCAAGCCCCTCTGCTGGAATCAGGCACACCAGCAGCTCTGTGTCGCGCTGTGGTTAGGCCAATCAAGTGCCATCATGCCTACTGCCTGGCAGAGTCCAATGAATACTATGATTTGTTTCTAACAGGAAAACACCAAGGCTTTGAAAGAATGTCAAAGCTTAGCACGCAAGACTGACTCGTAGGAGAATACCAACAGGCTCTTAACAGGAAAAGACCCACTTTCAAGCTCTTTCTATTCCAGTATTCTCCAGGCGTCCAAGCCATAACACCACAGATAACCTCCTGTAAGGATGGTCTTGAACAGTGCCCCTGAAATGTTTAATGCTGCATTATGCAAATGGTAGCCTATACTCCTGTACTCCACGAGACACCACTTTTCAATGAAACAAAGCATGTTTTTCAGAACAACTGAATGGTACATGGAACAGATGAGCCATTATCATACTGAACTGGCATCAAAAGAACTCAATTCCAAACAGAAAATTCATCATCTGTTACATTTA
Source organism: Phataginus tricuspis (assembly GCA_029783875.1). NCBI lineage: Eukaryota > Metazoa > Chordata > Mammalia > Pholidota > Manidae > Phataginus > Phataginus tricuspis. Next base: position 324,977 of record JAQQAC010023519.1, read on the forward strand.
AGGAACTGCTATATTCCAGTACATTCCAGAGACTCTGCCGAGTTACCTACAGAATGTTCTTGAAGCTGCTCAGGAAACTCTTTCATATCTCCCTCGACTAGCTCTCTACTGTCACCCAGGGACTCTGGGAGCTGATCAGCATCCTCATCTTCCACACAATCTGCAACGCTGCCATTATCGATTTCTGCTTCATCCAGCACACTGATATCCATCATGTCAATGTCCTGCAGGTTCTCCAGGCTGGTTTCAGCATCCTCCTGTGACGAAACAAAGTAACCACCACGTGACTGCTGCAGCTCCACCCGGCCCACTCACTCACTGACAAGGCTGCACATACCTGTCCATCTCCAGAATTTTCCTCCAGTCCGTTATCTTCCACACCCTCTTCTTCTGGTTTACGCCCTGAAGAGAGAATTGTTTCCAGCATGAGATCAATTGTAAGTATTTTCCAGAAGCAAGGACTTTTACTTTTATAGGCCTTGAGCACTACAAAAGTGGACACCTAGAACAGCTGTGGCCTTCCCTGTGATCCAGGAATGGTAAGGCCATTATGGACAAGGGAGCCCTTCCCACCCCAGGCAGAGGCTCTGTTCTTAGCAAGTGGCCGTGAAAGCACAAGGAGCTGGGAATAAGCTGAGCTGAGGCAGATCAGACCTGTTTTAAGGCCTAGTTTTTGTGTCAAATGACTTTTGTTGTTGAGACACAAGATCGCATACAAATGTGTTGCTTTCTACTTAAGTAACATAGAACATGTTTTCCCACAGAAACAATGACATAAATTGAAACATAAATAAGCAGAAAAGCCATTCACAACGTTATCACCCAGAGTTAGCCCCCATGTTATCACGTACTGCTACATACAGACAGCCCCATGTTTTGCTATCCATGTACTACGATTGTAAAAATGGCACAGTGCTACCATTCTATAATCTTTTCACTTAATGTTAATGTATTTCCATATACTTCAGTGGCATTATACAGATACACCATCATTGATACAATTAATATGGCTGGAAATTTCAGAATGCTAACAAACATGAACATCCTGGTACTTAAGTTTTGCACAAAGGCGATTATTTTAGGTCCTATCCCTAGAAACACATGCCCAAGACAAAGGGCTTTTATAAGGCTTTTATTAAAAACAACAGCAAAACCCCCTACAAACCCACAATACCATCAAGAGATCCCAGAGGTGGCGACTATAATCATACAGGTCCAGTTAGTGAAAAAAAGTGCCAATCTTTCTAAAGCTTTGTTAAAATCAGCCATTTTTCTTTCTCCTTGCCAATGTGCTAGGCAAGAAAGGACTACTTGTTCTAATCTGAGTTTATCTGATTGCTCAGGTTGAATTATTGTTATTTGTAGTTTCATAAAAATTTCTCACGTATATCCTTTCTCCATTTCTCACTTTATATTTGTCATACATAGAACACAATCCCCCTGACCCCCAGTTCTTCCCCCATCTCTTAACTTTATGGTTTTTGGGTAAATTTAACTTTCATGCAGCCAAGCCATTAACTGGCTTTTACATATAAATGGTTCTTACCAAATTTCACATTTAAAGACCCTTTTCCACACTAAGACCACATAAATATGCCTTCACCTGTTTTTTTTTTTCTTTCATTTTTTACATTTAACTTTTTCAGTTTTGTGCTGAGACAATTTTCCAAATGACTGTCCCATTTGGAAACTGGTTTCCCCACACCATGTGCTCATCTTTTTTCTCCTCATTGATGTGACATGTTGGTTCTGCTCATCATTAGATTCCCTTATATGCGGGACTATTCAACATTTGTCTTCCCTTCCACTGACCTGGTATTCTTGTTCCAGTTTTAATGTGTGGCAGTACAGTATTTCTTAAAATACAAAGTATTGAGATTAACTAGGAAAAAGGGAAACTAGGAGAACGGCTTAGCTTCAGGTGTGTGTTCAGGATGTTAGTAATTTAAGATCAAGAAAATATGAGTAACATTAAGAGGCTGAAGACATTTTCAGGCTCATATTTCACTTATTAGACAACTTTGACTCTGTTTTAAAAAATGAGGAAATCGTTTTCCTTTACTCCCTTCACTTAACCCCTTAATATTTCACAGCAATAGATACCTTTTACCATTCACAAGCTGTTCTGCAGACAGAGTTCACACAGAGGGCAGGTATGTTGGCACTTTCATCCCAACAGTATTTATGTGGTCATTTGCCTTTATTTTTTACACAAATGCTAAAATGAGTTAAAAATAAAAATAAAATGATGATAACAAAACAGCTGAAGCAAAATGGAAATCATCAGAGCTGGTGAAAATGAAAAATTCACAAAAAAAAACGAAATTTTTGGTCTCAAAAGCAGGCTTGCTAAAATTAAACCATTTTCGATGTGAAGAATAAATGCTAAGTATGAAATACATGAAATATACTGTGGAGATCATGTCTCAAAAGCACAGTGCAGGGTAGTAAGGTTTGTTTGGTGTAGGCAGGGCTCAGCTTCTTGGAGGCGGCAGGAAGGGACGCTCACTGGCCACTTTTACTTGGCTACAGTACATTCCTATAGCAGAACCTCAGGAACACACTTCCTACAAGGTCCTTTGCCCAATGTGAAGATCATTTTTCAAAGCTATTGTTTTTTTCAAGTAATAAAAGGGAAATAGACATTAATTTGCCTGTATTTAATGATTAATCTCCTAAGTGCATAAAATGTAACATTTGGGGAGGTGGGTGGCAAGAACCCAGACCTAATCATTTACACAGTAACTGAGGCTAAAAAAAAACTTCTCTTAGGGATAAAAATTTCCTTATGACAAGTGTTATCTAATTTTTCCATATTCTAGTCTCATTTCATGTTTTCAGGAATATCTCATCGAGGAACAGAGGATCCTGACAGTAATACTAGAATCTAACAAATTATTATAGGCAAATAGCCTTGGTGGCTGGCTGGGAACCCCCCATCACTGCTGTATTCCTATGGCAGAACATGCCTAGAGCTTCTAATTGTCTGGAACTCAACCCAGTGGCCATTGTAATACGCCAGGAAGATGCACCAGCAGCATTTCACAGATTTATTGTATTTGACAAAGCTGATAACACTCTAGAATATATATACTGGTTTCTGTGTCCAGTCCTATCCTAGTTATTAGTAAACTCAAAGTTACCAAAAACTTGTCACCCCGTTTACACCGTATTTCTCTTTCACAAGAAAGTCAGGTCCATCAAGCAAAATCAGTCTTCCACTTCCACAACCGCCTTCCCCCTGAGCAGTAGGCACAGTGGCACTGCAGCCCCAACCCTCTCAGGAGAAACCTCCCAGTAAGAAGTAACAGGACACATCAAGAGAAAAACGTGGTCTACCATAGTCTCCATACAGAAAGCACTCCGGTGCTGGATGTTTACCAACAATCACTATCCTGGTCATCACCACCTGCTCTCAACTCCTAACACCAAGTTGTTTTATTTACTTGGTGGCCTCCTGCGGAGGGGAAGAAACAGCTCACCATGAAGACCAGTGAGCGGCACTTGGGGCCTCAGGGCCACTGTGGCATCTACACTCGGAGAAAGGTGGTGCCTAACATCCATTGTGCGGGTAGGGCAGCGGCACAGCGTGCTGCCCTCTGGTGGTTCAAGAACTCAGCTCTATTTAACTTGCTTTTAGTCTTTTCCAAGGTTTTCCTCGCCTTCCTTGTCTCTCCAAATCTGATGTCTTATTGGATGGTACCTCTACAAGAATTTAGGCATGTGTTTGGAGTGAGCAGCAGGAGAGAACAACACACTCCTCTCTGAATTCTTAGCCTTACCAGTACCGTCTCCACTGAAACACAGTACTATGAGAATTATTATTTTATTTAAAAAAAAAAAAGTATCGTGGGGAAAAAAAAATTCCCTATTTTAGAAAGACACCCTACTTTCCAAAGATAAGAAACAGTGAGCTTAAGCCAACACAAAATTAATGTGAATGAAAAATAGCACTCTGGCAGAAACTAGACTGAAGTGCCGTCTTTAGTGCCAAAGGAGAAGGTGCCCCTCAAACCCTTCCTCCACAGAGTGGTAGCACCCTTGCTGGCAGCCTCCTAAAGCAGGAAGGTACTCTGCTCTTGCACCCGAACCTGCTCCCAGGCCCCCCGTACTTAGGATTCCATCTTCTGTTAAGCCTCTGCGTCAGTGATTATGGCTAAACTCACCTGTTAGATGGTCTACACTGCCTTCTGCTGAGATTCCCCCACAGTACCCCACATGGCCTGCTGCATATGTGGGGAGGACATCACTTTAAAACATTTAATTACACAATTATGTAATTAATATACATACACTCAAAGATTCATACTTGTTTCACTGTAAATTTTACTTTGCTAATAAAAGATTCACCTTCATAAATATAAGGAAAAAAGCTATAGTCTCCCTTCTCCCCACTGTACTTGTAAGAGGTAACCATTGTTATCAGGTCCTTCAAAGTGTTTTCTTGGGCTTTTACATACACATATTATACAAACGGAAACAGATGTGTCCTGTAATGAGACTGCATGGGGCACACACTGCTGTTACTAACAGGCCCTGGAATACCTTCCTGCACTACACAGTGACCCACCTACATCCTTTATTGCACCAATGATGCTCTGTTGTTTAGTACCTCCATCTCAAGGTTATTACCATCTCCAACAACTGCCCATCTCCTCAGCCCCTTGACAATGTGGGATATTAGGAACGGTGGAAATGTCTACCAGTGTGACAGGAAAAAATGAATTTCACTATTTTTATTTGCTTTCCTTTCAATCATTAGCAAGGGGAACTCTTTCTGTATATATGCCATGTTCGTTTTTTCTTTTATCTGTGAACTGCTTGTTCACAATCTCTGTTCTTCATCAACTGGACTATATTCCTTACTGGTTTATATGCGGTAGTATTTTTCCTCAGTCTATTATGTGTTTTAATTATTAATGGTATCTTCTGTCCAGAGACTACTTGTACATAGCCAAGTGTCAGTTTTAGTCTCATTTCAGGTCTTTCTTAACCATATTCCACAAGTATTTCAGCTGGAATTTCTATTTTGAGTGGAAGGAAGTTAGAATAGAGCTTTTTTTCCCAAACTCTCAGATAAATAGCCAACTGTTCCAACATCACTTACTGAAAAATCATTGGTGCTGCCTCAAAATGAAGAAATCCTCAAATGTTCCACTGTTTCTAATACCTTGTTAAAATTAGAGCAAGTCTACATCACTGGTTTTCTAAATCCTAGTTTTCTTGTGCATTTTTTTTCAGATTAATTTTAGAACAAGTCCCAAATTTTCTTTTTAGATACTCTGGGGGAGAACTGACAACTTTTTGATATTAAGTCATCCCATCTAGGAAAATGTAGCCATGTCCCAAGTCTTGAATATTTCCTTGAAAGGCTTGATTTACTATTTAAGAACACCATGTGTATGTACATACATGTATACATCTGCCCACCAGTCATTATGTTGCTTCAGACTTTGACTTGCAGATGATGATGTTGCCACCTCAAAAATCCAAGAATCAAGTGATAAAGAATTATAACTAGCTCTTGAGTTTGGGAGATACACTATTCATATTAGACAAGGCTTTATGTTTTCATTTTTTAAGTTGTCATTCGCTTATTTCTGATTGTTTCACCAGGATTTAATCTCATGAGGATATTCAGCCCAACAGACCATACAAACCCAGCACTGGTCTAGAAGGAACTGACACTAGTAGCAGAGTCCCACTCTCCACAGAAAGGAACAAGGATGCCTGGAAGGAACACCCAATTCCCACCTGGGGTGCGGGAAGGGAAAGCACAAGAGACTACAAAACCCTCTAGAGCCAGAATGTAACTAATGCTGCAAGACTGATACGGACATGTCAAGAAGACGCAGGAGCCTGCTTAAAGGGCTCTCACTGGGACAATCTGAATGTCAAAATTAGTAATAACCATGAAGCAAGGTAACCTACTGAATAAAACAAGAATCCCTCAGTTCATACTGATAAATCAGAGAGAAGGAAAGTTATCCCTTATGGTAGAAAACCAACTGACAAATGTAGAAAGAATAATAAATTTAGAGAAACTACTGGACAAGAATCAGCGGATAATGAAACAGGTTCTTTCATCCTTTAATGGGGATGGCAGGGTATTTACATGTATCAAGTTCTCTTCCTTCTAGATACAGTGACAAAGGACAGGACAGTAACTTTCCAGTGAAGAAACCTGACCAACACCTCTTTTAAGTCAGTGAAATGCACAGCACGTGCCTTTGCAGAGGATGTGAAATGCCAACCAAAGTGTACAATCTGCGCCTAATCATGAGAAAACCAAACCAAACAAAAATTAAAAAAAAAAAAAAGGGACTTCTGGGAAGATGGCAACGTGAGCAGGGTGGCAGAAATCTCCTCCCAACACTGTATTTATCTATGAAAATACAGCAAATACAACTACTCCTAAAAGAGAGACCAGAATACACAGGAAAGCGCACAGCGTGCAGCTACACCTGAGAGGACTCGGGACCCAGTGAGGCGGGTCATAAAGAGCCCAGCTGACATATGTGGCAACAACCAGCAACCACTTCTATAGCCATGAAAAGACAGAGGAATATGGTACAGACAAAGCTCCAGACCCAGACAACCCCAGAGAGGGAACCTGAAGGGATGGACATGCACAGTCTTCCTGAAAAAGAATTCAGAATAAAAGTCGTAACCATGCTGACAGATCTACAGAGAAATGTGCAAGACCTGAGGGAGGAAGTGAGGGTGAGGAAAGTCAGGAAAGACAATGCAGAAATCAGACAAGCCATCGACGGGCTTAACAGCAGACTGGATTAGATGCAAGAGACTGTTAATGGAATAGAAATCAGAGAACAGGAATACAGAGAAGCTGAGGCAGAGAGAGATAAAAGGATCTCTAGGAATGAAAGAATATTAAGAAGACTGTGTGACCAATCCAAATGGAACAATATTCTCATTATAGGAGTACCAGAGAAAGAAGAGAGAGAAAAAGGGATAGAAAGTTTCTTTGAAGAAATAATTGCTGAAAACTTTCCCACGCTGGGGAAGGAAATAGTCTCGCAGTTCACGGAAGCCCACAGATCTCCCAACACAAGGGACCCAAGGAAGACAACACCAAGACACATAATAATCAAGATGGCAAAGATCAAAGATAAAGACAGAGTATTAAAGGCAGCTAGAGAGAGAAAAAAGATCACCTACAAAGGAAAACCCATCAGACTATCATCAGACTTCTCAACAGAAACCTTACAGGCCAGAAGAGAATGGCATGGTATATTTAACGTAATGAAACAGAAGGGCCTTGAACCAAGAATATTGTATCCAGCATGATTATCATTTAAATATGACGGAGGGATTAAACAATTTCAAGACAAAAGAAAGTTGAGAGAGTTTGCCTCCCATAAACCACCACTAGAGGATATCGTAAACGGACTGCTCTAGAGGGAAACACCCCTAAGACTAAAAAGATGTCACCAGAGAAAATAAAATCATAGCAAAGAAAGCGGACCATCCAAATACCAACTAAAGGCAAAGAATAAAACACCTAATATATAAAGAAAGGAGGAGGAAGAATAGGAAGGGAGAGATAAAGAAACATCAGACGGCGTTCACAATAACTTAACAAGAAAGTTAAGTTAGATTCTCAGATAGTAAAGAAGCAACCCTTGAACCTTTGGCAACCACGAATCTAAAGCCAGCAATGGCAATAAGTACATATCTATCAATAATCACCCTAAATGTAAACGGACTGAATGCACCAATCAAAAGACAAAGAGTAACAGAGTGGATAAAAAAGCAAGACCCATCTATATGCTGCTTACAAGAGACTCACCTCAACCCAAAGATATACACAGACTAAAAGTGAAGGGATGGAAAAAAATATTTCAAGAAAACAACAAAGAGGAAAAAGAAGGTGTTGCAGTACTTGTATCAGATAAAATAGACTTCAAAACGAAGAAAGTAGCAACAGATAAAGACGGACATTACATAACGATAAAGGGGTCAGTCCAACAAGAAGATATAACCATTATAAATATATCTGCACCCAACACAGGAGCACCAGCATATGTGAAACAAATACTAACAGAAGTGAAGGAGGAAATAGACAGCAATGCAATTATTTTAGGAGACTTTAACACACCACTCACTCCAAAGGATAGATCAACCAGGCAGAGGATAAGTAAAGACACGGAGGCACTGAACAGCACACTAGAACAGATGGACCTAACAGATATCTACAGAACTCTGCACCCAAAAGCAGCAGGATACACATTCTTCTCAAGTGCACATGGAACATTTTCCAGAATAGACCACATACTAGGCCACAAAAGGAACCTCAGTAAATTCAAAAATATTGAAATCCTACCAACCAACTTCTCAGATCACAAAGGTATAAAACTAGAAATAAATTTTAGAAAGAAATCAAAAAGGCTCACAAATACATGGAGACTTAACAACATTCTCCTAATTAATCAATGGGTTAACGACCAAATCAAAACAGAAATCAAAGAATATATGGAGACTAATGACAACAAAAACACAAAGCCACAACTTCTGTGGGACAGAGCGAAGGCAGTCTTAAGAGGAAAGTACATTGCAATCCAAGCCTATTTAAAGAAGGAAGAACATTCCCAAATCAACAGTCTAAGGACACAATTATTGAAATTGGAAAAAGAAGAACAAATGAGGCCCAAAGTTACCAGGAGAGACATAATAAAGATCAGAAAAGAAATAAATAAAATTGAGAAGAATAAAACAATAGAAAAAAATCAATGAAACCAAAAGCTGGTTCTTTGAAAAAATAAACAAAATAGATAAACCCCTAGCCTGACTCATTAAGAGAAAAAGAGAATCTACACACATAAACAGAATCACAAATGAGAAAGGAAAAATAACGACGGACCCCACAGAAATACAAAGAATTATAAGAGAATATTACGAGTATCTATATGCTAACAAGCTGCAAAACCTAGAAGAAATGGACAACTTCTTAGAAAAATATAGCCTTCCAAGACTCACCAAGCAGGAAACAGAAAAACTGAACAGACCAATCACCAGCAACAATATTGAATCGGTAATCAAAAAACTACCCAAGAACAAAAGCCCTAGACCTGATGGATTCACGTCTGAATTCTACCAGACATATAGAGAAGAAATAACACCCATTCTCCTTAAAGTTTTCCAAAAAATAGAACAGGAGGGAATACTTCCAAACTCTTTCTAAATGAAGCCAGCATCACTTTAATACCAAAACCGGGCAAAGACCTCACTAAAAAAGAAAATTACAGACCAATATCCCTGATGAACGTAGATGCAAAAATACTCAACAAAATATTAGCAAACCGAATTCAAAAATACATCAAGAGGATCACACACCATGATCAAGTGGGATTCATCCCAGGGATGCAAGGATGGTACAACATTCGAAAATCCATCAACATCATCCATCACATCAATAAAAAGAGGAACAAAAGCCACATGATCATCTCCATAGATGCTGAAAAAGCATTTGACAAAATTCAGCATCCATTTTTGATTAAAACTCTCAACAGAATGGGTATAGATGGCAAGTACCTCAACATCATAAAGGCTATATATGACAAACCCACAGCTAACATCATACTGAAAGCTTTTCATCTAAGATCGGGAACAAGACAGGGGTGCCCACTCTCTCAACCGTTATTCAACATAGTACTGGAGGTCCTAGCCACGGCAATCAGACAAAACAGACATACAAGGCATCCAGATTGGTAAAGAAGAAGTCAAATTGTCACTATTTGCAGATGATATGATACTGTATATAAAAACCCTAAAGACTCCACTCCAAAACTACTAGAACTAATATCTGAATTCAGCAAAGTTGCAGGATATAAAATTAACACACAGAAATCTGTTGCTTTCCTGTACACTAACGATGAACTAACAGAAAGAGAAATCAGAAAAACAATTCCATTCACAATTGCACCTAAAAGAATAAAATACCTAGGAATAAACCTAACGAAGGAAGTGAAAGACCTGTACTCTGAAAACTACAAGACACTCCTAGGAGAAATTAAGGAAGACACTAACAAATGGAAATGCATCCCATGCTCTTGGCTAGGAAGAATAAATATTGTCAAAATGGCTATACTACCTAAAGCAATCTACAGATTCAACGCAATCCCTATCAAACTACCAACAGCTTTCCTCAATGAACTGGAACAAATAATTCTAAAATTCATATGGAACCAGAAAAGACCCCGAATAGCCAAAACAATCCTGAGAAGGAGGAATCAAACAGGGGGAATTACGCTCCCTGACTTCAACCTCTACTACAAAGCCACAGTAATCAAGACAGTTTGGTACTGGCACAAAAACAGACCCACAGACCAGTGGAGCAGAATAGAAAATCCAAACATTAACCCAAACACCTACAGTCAATTAATATTTGATAAAGGAACCCTGGATATACAATGGGGAGATGACAGCCTCTTCAGCAGCTGGTGTTGGAAAAACTGGACAGCTACATGTAAGAGAATGAAACTGGACTACTGTCTAACCCCATACACAAAGGTAAACACAAGGTGGATCAAAGACCTGAATGTAAATCATGAAACCATAAAACTCTTAGAAAAAAACATAGACAAAAATCTCTTGGACACACTACGCTGATGGACAGTGACTGTGGTGGGGTTGGTGGGGGGGACCTGGTGATGGGGGGAGTTCAATCATCACGGT
>JAQQAC010023519.1:335771-387419 GCA_029783875.1 Phataginus tricuspis
AGGATATACAATGGGGAGATGACAGCCTCTTCAGCAGCTGGTGTTGGAAAAACTGGACAGCTACATGTAAGAGAATGAAACTGGACTACTGTCTAACCCCATACACAAAGGTAAACACAAGGTGGATCAAAGACCTGAATGTAAATCATGAAACCATAAAACTCTTAGAAAAAAACATAGACAAAAATCTCTTGGACACACTACGCTGATGGACAGTGACTGTGGTGGGGTTGGTGGGGGGGACCTGGTGATGGGGGGAGTTCAATCATCACGGTATTGCTTATGTAATTGTAGGTTAATGATACTAAAATAAAATAAAATATTAAAAAAAAAAAATCTCTTGGACATAAACATGAGCGACTTCTTCATGAACATATCCCCCCGGGCAAGGGAAACAAAAGCAAAAATGAAGAAATGGGACTATATCAAGTTGAAAAGCTTCTGTACAGCAAAGGACACCATCAGTAGAACAAAAAGACATCCTACAATATGGGAAAATATATTCATAAATGATGTATCTGATAAGGGGTTGACATCCAAAATATACAAAGAACTCATGCACCTTAACAAACAGAAAGTAAATAACCCAATTAAGAAATGGGCAGAGGACATGAATACACACTTCTCTAAAGAAGAAATTCAGAAGGTCAACAGGCACATGAAAAAATGCTCCACATCGCTAATCATCAGAGAAATGCAGATTAAAACCACAATGAGATATCACCTCACACCAGTGAGGATGGCCAACATCCAAAACACAAACAACAACAAATGTTGGCGAGGATGTGGAGGGGAACCCCCCTACACTGCTGGTGGGAATGCAAATTAGTTCAACCATTGTGGAAAGCAGTATGGAGGTTCCTCAAAAAACTCAAAATAGAAATACCATTTGACCCAGGAATCCCACTCCTAGGAATTTACCCCAAGAATGCAGCATCCCAGTTTCAAAAAGACAGATGCACCCCTATGTTTATTGCAGCACTATTTACAATAGCCAAGAAATGGAAGCAACCTAAGGGCCCATCAGTAGATGAATGGATTAAGAAGATGTGGTACATATACACAATGGAATACTACTCAGCCATAAGAAAAAAACAAATCCTACCATTTGCAACAACATGGATGGAGCTGGAGGGTATTATGCTCAGTGAAATAAGCCAGGCCGAAAAAGACAATTTTCAAATGATTTCACTCATATGTGGAGTATAAGAACAACAACAAAAAAAAAAAACTGAAAGACCAAAACAGCAGCAGACTCACAGAACCCATGAACGGACTAATAGTTACCAAAGGGAAAGGGACTGGAGAAGAAGGGCGGGAAGGGAGGTATAAGAGGGTAAAAGGGGCATTACGATTGGCAGACATAGTGTGGGGGGCATGGGGGGGGACTGTATAGCTCAGAGAAGAGAAGTAGTGATTCTCATCTCCCTACACTGATGGACAGTGACTGTAATAGGGTTGGTGGGGGTGACCTGATGAAGGGGGTAGTTTAATCATCACAGTATTGCTCATGTGATTGTAGGTTAATGATACTAAAATAAAATAAATTGTAAAAAAAAAAAAAATTCATATGGAACCAGAAAAGACCCCGAATAGCCAAAGCAATCCTGAGAAGGAGGAATCAAACGGGGAATTACGCTCCCTGACTTCAAGCTCTACTACAAAGCCACAGTAATCAAGACAATTTGGTACTGGCAAAAAAACAGACCCACAGACCAGTGGAACAGAATAGAAAATCCAAACATTAACCCAAACATATATAGTCAACTAATATTTGATAAAGGAGCCTTGGATATACAATGGGGAGATGACAGCCTCTTCAGCAGCCGGTGTTGGAAAAACTGGACAGCTACATGTAAGAGAATGAAACTGGACTACTGTCTAGCCCCATACACAAAGGTAAACTCAAGGTGGATCAAAGACCTGAATGTAAGTCATGAAACCATAAAACTCTTAGAAAAAAACATAGGCAAAAATCTCTTGGACATAAACATGAGAAACTTCTTCATGAACATATCTACTCGGGCAAGGGAAACAAAAGCAAAATGAACAAGTGGGACTATATCAAGGTTAATAGCTTCTGTACAGCAAAGGACACCATCAGTAGAACAAAAAGACATCCTACAGTATGGGAGAATATATTCATAAATGACGTATCTGATAAGAGGTTGACACCCAAAATATATAAAGAACTCACGCACCTTAACAAACAAAAAGCAAATAATCCAATTAAGAAATGGGCAGAGGACATGAATAGACACTTCTCTAAAGAAGAAATTCAGATGGCCAACAGGCACATGAAAAGATGCTCCACATCGCTAATCATCAGAGAAATGCAGATTAAAACCACAATGAGATATCACCTCACACCAGTTAGGATGGCCAGCATCCAAAAGACAAGGAACAACAAATGTTGGCGAGGATGTGGAGAAAAGGGAACCCTCCTACACTGCTGGTGGGAATGCAAATTAGTTCAACCATTGTGGAAAGCAGTATGGAGGTTCCTCAAAAAACTCAAAATAGAAATACCATTTGACCCAGGAATCCCACTCCTAGGAATTTACCCTAAGTACGCAGCAGCCCTGTTTCAAAAAGACAAATGCACCCCTATGTTTATTGCAGCACTATTTACAATAGCCAAGAAATGGAAGCAACCTAAGTGTCCATCAGTAGATGAATGGATAAAGAAGATGTGGTACATACACAGAATGGCATATTATTCAGCCATAAGAAGAAAACTACCATTTGTAACAACATGGATGGAGCTCGAGGGTATTATGCTCAGTGAAATAAGCCAAGCCGAAAAAGACAAGTATCAAATGATTTCACTCATATGTGGAGTATAAGAACAAAGAACAACAACAAAAAAAAAAAAAAAAAAAAAAATGAAGGAGCAAAACAGCAGCTGACTCACAGAACCCAAGAACGGACTAATAGTTACCAAAGGGAAAGGGAATGGGGAAGATGGGTGGGAAGGGAGGGATAAGAGGGTAAAAGGGGCATTACAATTAGCGGACATAATGTTGGGGGGGCACAGGGAGGGCTATACAACTCAGAGGAGACAAGTAGTGATTCTATAGCATCTCACTACGCTGATGGACAGTGACTGTAATGGGGTTGATGGAGGGACCTAATGAAGGGGGTAGTTTAATCACCATAATATTGTGCATGTAATTGTAGATTAATGATATGAAAATAAATTATAAAAAATAAAATAAAATAAATCTGTTACCTAAAAAAAAAAACAATTTTAAAAACCAAACAGTTCCCCCACACACACACAAAAATACTTCAAAATAAATGGTCAGTACTCTTCAAAAATGGCAACGTTACAAATCCAATGACAGTATTAGGAACTGTTCCAAATTAAAGAGACATGACAACCTACTGCAAAGCATGACCGAAGATTTTTTTTCCTTTTGAGTTGTATAAAACATTACTGGAACAGGACTGCATCTAAGTAAGTTCTAAGCTTATGTAATAGCATTGCATCAATGTTACTTTCTTGCTTTTCTTCACTATGGTTATATAAGGCCCCCGCTTTCATGCAATCCTGTAGTAGGGAAGGCAAAGGAGCCCATGCCTGTAAGTCATTCTGAAATATTTCAGGAGAAATACACACATGTCCATGCACACAGAGAGAGAAGGGGGAGAGGAAAGAATAAAACAGAGGTAAACTGCTAACATTTAGGAAACCGGGGTGAAGAGTATATGGGTCTTTCTTCTACTACTTATTCTTGCATCTTTTCTCTATATACGAGATTCTGTCAAAATGAAGAAAAAAATCCAGCAGCACAGGATCAGGCAATAGCCTCAAGCATACATGCTGACTTTGCTTTTCCAGTTAAATTTACTTCACCAGTAATTATTGTAAAAGACTGTTATATGAATTACTGGTGTACAACTGTTTTGGAGGAGTAATGAAATTACATGAGATATGTTTTCTAGGATTATGATGAAAATAATCAGCAATTCCAAATCATTCTGAGTGTTCGTCAAACAGATCAGAAGAACTCTATTTCCAGTTAAACCGTGACATCTAATAGGGTAGTTGAAAATAATTCACTAGAACTTAGACTTGCCCTATCAAAACAGCAAACTGTACTGCAGAGTTCTAGAACAGAACTAGTTAAACTGAGCAAACCAGACACGTTTGTACAAAATGGTTCTAATTTACCTAAAGTTCTAAAACAGGAAAAACTAATCTACGGTGAAAGGAGTCACAAATGTTTTTTTTGGGTGTTGGTGGTGTATATGTGGGACTGGGAAAGGACATGAGAAATCTGATAGAAATGTTCCACTTTTTGATTGTTACTTACCTCACATCAGGTGAAAAAATTAAATCGTAATTATTACTCTACTATGTACAATATTTTGTATAACTTTAAAGCAAGGAGGGATTTTTAAAAGCACAGCATAAAATCTGGAAACCATATAGAATACGCTGACAACACTGCCTGTATTAAAGATTGACATCTTAATGACCTAATACCACAAACAAGTCAAGAGACAAACTGGGAAAAAACAATTGGAACATTTTATAGAGAGCAAGCCAACAAAAGTCAGTAAGACAAACAACTCAGCAGAAAAAGGGGCAAAGAACATGAAAAGCAATTCAGAGGATACAGAAATACAGACACCAAAGACCAGAAGCTTCTCAACAGTGAAGATAAGCAAATGAAAACTTAACCTGTGGAGAAATGCAGTAAGTACAATTAAGTATTTTTCTTTTATGTAAGAGGCAACATTTAAGAAAATAAACAATATTCAATGTTAAGTGAGAATTTAAAGAAATAGGCATTCCCTGCCATTGTTGGTAGAGAGATCAACACAGCCTGTTGAGAGTGATTTGTTAGAGGCTGTTCAAAATAAAATGCACATATCCTTGACCCCAGAATTCTACTTCTGGTTCAATTATCAAAAAATATATCCTTTTTTCGACTTCTGGGAAGATGGCGGTGTGAGCAGGGCAGCAGAAATCTCCTCCCAAAAACCATCTTTGTGAAAATACAACAAATACAACTATTCCTAAAAGAGAGACCAGAAGATACAGTACAACAGCCAGGCTACAGCTACATCTGCGAGAACTCAGTGCCTCACGAAGAGGGTAAGATACAAAGCCCCAACCCGGTGGCACCTGAGAACTCCCCCACCCCAGAGCACAGGCAGGAGGAAAAGAATCAGAGTGGGGAGGTAGTGGAAGCACAGGCCTGCCAAATAACCAGCCCTGGTGATCTGCACCAGGAGCACAAACACACATTGTGTGGTGTATCGGAGACTAGAGAAACAGAAGGGCAGGATCTGAGACGGAGACGGCAAGCGGGTCCCCTCAGCCGGCTCCCCGGGACAAAAGAAAAGCGGATGCTTTTTTAAAAGTCTTAAAGAGACAAGGGCCCAACAGCGGAACAAAATCGTCCCAGCGTACTCAGCCCAGCAGGCTGGGAGTCTTGGGGAATTTCGGAACCCATAGCCAGTGGCCGGGCAAAGCAGCCGCTCCAAGGCTTCCCACAGAGATCAGCAGCCTGCCATTCGTTCCCATCCCCCTGTCCCCGGCCAGGGCTGCAAAGGGTCTGCGGATCCACCACAGCGGCGGAATAGCGGAGGAGTGGCCCCGTCCACAGTAACCTCACAGAATCTACTCCCGGCTGGCACGCAGCTAAGCGGGAAGAACCCCAGAACCCAGAACAAGGGCTGGAAGGCACCAACGGGACCAGAACACACCCAGTGAGACTGCAAACCCCTGCAGTGCTATAGGCTAGGCGGAGGCGGCCCACACACAGGCAGCTCAGGGGATTATCCCAGAGACTGCCTCCTCCCGGTGTGCGGGAAACCAGCTCAGGCCCTGGAGAAGGGCAAGAACAACAATCAGGAAGGGACTTTGTTCTCCCAGCTGACACATGGCACCTACCAACGACCACTTCTATTGCCATGAAAAGACAGAGGAATATGGTCCAGACAAGGATCACAGACAACCCCAGAAACAGGGCCTGATGGGACAGACTTACACAATCTTCCTGAAAAAGAACTCAGAAAAAAGTCATAACCATGCTGATGGATCTACAGAGAAATATGCAAGAGCTAAGGGAGGAAGTCAGGAAAGACAATGCAGAAATGAGACAAGATCGAGGGGCTTAAGAGCAGACTGGATGAGGTGCAAGAGACTGTTAATGGAATAGAAATCAGAAAACAGGAATACAGAGAAGCTGAGGCAGAGAGAGATAAAAGGATCTCTGGGAATAAAAGAATATTAAGAGAACTGTGTGACCAATCCAAACAGAACAATATTCGCATTATAGGAGTACCAGAAGAAGAGAAAAAGGGATAGAAAGTGTCTTTGAAGAAATAATGCTGAAAACTTCCCCATGCTGGGGAAAGAAATAGTTTCTCAGACCACAGAAGCCCACAGATCACCCAACACAAGGGACCCAAGGAAGACAACACCAAGACACATAATAATTAAAACGGCAAAGATCAAAGACAAGGACAGAGTATTAAAGGCAGCGAGAGAGAGAAAAAAGATCACCTACAAAGGAAAACCCATCAGACTATCATCAGACTTCTCAACAGAAACCTTACAGGCCAGAAGAGAATGGCATGACATATTTAACGTAATGAAACAGAAGGGCCTCCAACCAAGAATACTGTATCCAGCACGATTATCATTTAAATTTGAGGGAGGGATCAAACAAAATTCCAGACAAGCGAAAGCTGAGGGAATTTGCCTCCCACAAACCACCTCTACAGGGTATCTTAAAGGGACTGCTCTAGATGGAAGCACTCCTAAAGGCTAAAAAGATGTCACCAGAGAAAACAAAATCATAGGAAAGAAAGCAGATGATCCAAATACTAACTAAAGGCAAAAAGTAAAATCAACTATCCACAAAAACAGTCAAAGGAAATGTAAAAGAGTACAGAATAAAACACCTGGTATATAAAGAATGGAGGAGGAAGAATAAGAAGGGAAAGAAATAAAGAATCATCAGACTGTGTTTATAACAGCTTAACAAGAGAGTTAAGTTAGACTGTTAGATGGTAAAGAAGCTACCCTTGAACCTTTGGTAACCACGAATCTAAAGCCAGCAATGGCAATAAGTACATATCTATCAATAATCACCCTAAATGTAAATGGACTGAATGCACCAATCAAAAGACACAGTGCCAGAGTCCAGCTCCAGCTTGTCCAGGAGTCCCTGAAGGATGGATGGCGTCAGTGGCTGAGTAAAATCAATGAGGACACAGACACTAGCCAAAGCTGAGCCTGGCCTGTTTTATTAACACCATAATAATAAAGAGAGATGGTGGGGATGTTCTTTTCAGAGGTCCGCATTGCAGTTCCTTCTTTTCTGGGCATCTGGGCAGTGCCATCAGACGGACGGATCAGACTGGCTCCAGACAACACAGAGTTATAGAATGGATAAAAAAGCAAGACACATCTATATGCTGTTTACAAGAGACTCACCTCAAACCCAAAGATATACACAGACAAGTGAAGGGATGGAAAAAGATATTTCATGCAAACAAGGAGAAAAAAGCAGGTGTTGCAGTACTTGTATCAGACAAAATAGACTTCAAAACAAAGAAAGTAGCAACAGATAAAGGAGGACATTACATAATGATAAAGGGGTCAGTCCAACAAGAGGATATAACCATTATAAATATATATGCACCCAACACAGGAGAACCGATATATATGAAACAAATACTAACAGAATTAAAGGAGGAAATAGAAAGCAATGCATTCATTTTAGGAGACTTCAACACACCACTCACTCCAAAGGACAGATCAACCAGACAGAAAATTAAAGTAAAGACACAGAGGCACTGAACAACACACTAGAACAGATGGACCTAACAGATATCTACAGAACTCTATACCCAAAAGCAACAGGATACACATTCTTCTCAAGTGCACATGGAACATTTTCCAGAATAGACCACATACTAGGCCACAAAAGGAACCTCAGTAAAGTCAAAAATATTGAAATTATACTAACCAACTTCTCAGATCATAAAGGTATAAAACTAGAGATAAATTTTAGAAAGAAAACAAAAAGGCTCACAAATACATGGAGACTTAACAACATTCTCCTAATCAATCAATGGGTTAATGACCAAATCAAAACAGAAATCAAAGAATATATGGAGACAAATGACAACAACAGCACAAAGCCACAACTTCTGTGGGACACAGCAAAGGCAGTTCTAAGAGGAAAGTATATTGCAATCCAGACCTATCTAAAGAAAGAAGAACATTCCCAAATGAATAGTCTAAAGACTCAATTATTGAAATTGGAAAAAGAAGAACAAATGAGGCCCAAACTCACCAGAAGGAGGGACATAATAAAGATCAGAGAAGAAATAAATAAAATTGAGAAGAATAAAACAATAGAAAAAAATCAATGAAACCAAGAGCTGGTTCTTTGAAAAAATAAACAAAATAGATAAACCCCTGGCCAGACTTATTAAGAGAAAAAGAGAATCTACACACATAAACAGAATCAGAAATGAGAAAGGAAAAATCACTATGGACCCCACAGAAACACAAAGAATTATAAGAGAATACTACGAAAATCTATATGCTAACAAGCTGGAAAACCTAGAAGAAATGGACAACTTGTTAGAAAAATACAACCTTCCAAGAAACAAGCAAGAAACAGAAAAACTAAACAGATCAATTACTAGCAATGAAATTGATTCAGTAATCAAAAAACTACCTAAGAACAAAACCCCTGGGCCAGATGGATTCACCTCTGATTTTTACCAGACATATAGAGAAGAAATAATACTCATTCTCCTTAAAGTTTTCCAAAAAACAGACGAGGAAGAAATACTTCCAAACTCATTCTATGTATCACTCTAATACCAAAACCACGCAAAGACCTTACAAAAAAAAAAACTACAGACCAATATCCCTGATGAACGTAGATGCAAAAATACTCAACAAAACATTAGCAAACCGAATTCAAAAATACATCAAGAGGATCATACACCATGATCAAGTGGGATTCATCCCAGGGATGCAAGGATGGCACAACTTTCGAAAATCCAACATCATCATCCACCACATTAACAAAAAGAAGAACAAAAACCACATGATCATCTCCATAGATGCTGAAAAAGCATTTGACAAAATTTAACATCCATTCATGATAAAAACTCTCAACAAAATAGGTATAGAGGGCAAGTACCTCAACATCATAAAGGCCATATATGACAAACCCACAGCCAACATCATACTTAACAATGAGAGGCTGAAAGCTTTTCATCTAAGATCAGGAACAAGACAGGCACGCCCACTCTCTCCACTGTTATTCAACATAGTACTGGAGGTCCTAGGCACGGCAATCAGACAAAACAAAGACATACAAGGCATCCAGATTGGTAAAGAAGAAGTCAAATTGTCACTATTTGCAGATGACATGATACTGTACATAAAAAACCCTAAAGACTCCACTCCAAAACTACTAGAACTAATATCTGAATTCAGCAAAGTTGCAGGACACAAAATTAACACACAGAAATCTGTTGCTTTCCTATACACTGATGAGCTAACAGAAAGAGAAATCAGGAAAACAATTTCATTCACAATTGCATCAAAAAGAATAAAATACCTAGGAATAAACCTAACGAAGGAAGTAGAGACCTATACCCTGAAAACTACAAGACACTCCTAAGAGAAGTTAAAGAGGACACTAACAAACGGAAATTCATCCCATGCTCTTGGCTAGGAAGAATAAATATTGTCAAAATGGCTATACTACCTAAAACAATCTACAGATTCAATGCAATCCCTATCAAAATACCAACAGCATTCTTCAATGAACTGTAACAAATAGTTCTAAAATTCATATGGAACCACGAAAGACCCCGAATAGCCAAAGCAATCCTGAGAAGGAAGAATAAAACGGGGAATTACGCTCCCAGACTTCAAGCTTTACTACAAAGCTACAGTAATCAAGACAATTTGGTATTGGCACAAGAACAGACCCACAGACCAGTGGAACAGAATAGAAAATCCAGACATTAACCTAAACATATACAGTCAATTAATATATGATGATGACAACCTCTTTAGCAGCTGGTGTTGGAAAAACTGGATAGCTACATGTAAGAGAATGAAACTGGACTACTGTCTAACGGCATACACAAAAATAAACTCAAAATGGATCAAAGACCTGAATGTAAGTCATGAAACCATAAAACTCTTAGAAAAAAACATAGGCAAAAATCTCTTGGACTTGAACATGAGCGACTTCTTCATGAACATATCTCCCTGGGCAAGGGAAACAAAAGCAAAAATGAACAAGTGGGACTATATCAAGGTTAAAAGCTTCTGTACAGCAAAGGACACCATCAGTAGAACAAAAAGACATCCTACAGTATGGAAGAATATATTCATAAATGACATATCCAATAAAGGGTTGACATCCAAAATATATAAAGAACTCACACACCTCAACAAAGAAAAAGCAAATAATCCAATTAAGAAATGGGCAGAGGATATGAATAGACACTTCTCTAAAGAAGAAATTCGGATGGCCAACAGGCACATGAAAAGATGCTCCACATCACTAATCATCAGAGAAATGCAGATTAAAACCACAATGAGATATCACCTCACACCAGTTAGGATGGCCAGCATCCAAAAGACAAGGAACAACAAATGTTGGCGAGGATGTGGAGAAAGGGGAACACTCCTACACTGCTGGTGGGAATGCAAATTAGTTCAACCATTGTGGAAAGCAGTATGGAGGTTCCTCAAAAAACTCAAAATAGAAATACCATTTGACCCAGGAATCCCACTCCTAGGAATTTACCCTAAGAATGCAGCAGCCCAGTTTCAGAAAGACAAATGCACCCCTATGTTTATTGCAGCACTATTTACAGTAGCCAAGAAATGGAAGCAACCTAAGTGTCCATCAGTAGATGAATGGATAAAGAAGAGGTGGTACATATACACAATGGAATATTATTCAGCCATAAGAAGAAAACAAATCCTACCATTTGCAACAACATGGATGGAGCTAGAGGGTATTATGCTCAGTGAAATAAGCCAGGCGGAGAAAGGCAAGTATCAAATGATTTCACTCATATGTCGAGCATAAGAGCAAAGAAAAAAACTGAAGGAACAAAACAGCAGCAGACTCACAGAACCCAAGAATGGACTAACATTTTACCAAAGGGAAAGGGAATGGGGAGGATGGGTGGGAAGGGAGGGAAAAGGGTCAAAAAGGGGCATTACAATTAGCAGACATAATGTTGGTGGGGCACGGGGAGGATGGGTGGGAAGGGAGGGATAAAGGGGAGAGAGGGGCATTACAATTAGCAGACAATGTTGGGGAGGCACAGGGCGGGCTGTACAATGCAGAGAAGACAAGTAGTGATTCTACAGCATCTCACTACGCTGATGGACAGTGAGTGTAATGGGGTAGGTGGGGGGGACCTGATGAAGTGGGGAGTTTAGTAACCATAATGTTGCACATGTAATTGTAGATTAATGGTACAAAAAAAAATATATATATATATCCTTTTAACTATACAGAGATACTTCTGGTTCATGGCAGCACTGATAATCAGAGATGCTGAGTAAAAATTGGAAAAAACCACAACAGTCTAGTGATGAGACTGATCAGCTAAACTGGGGCACGTTTTTATGAAGGATTACTACAAAGAGTTAAAAAAGAATGAAGTCTTTCTAAAATATACACACACAGGTATGAGTGTGTCTTTACATATTTACTCTTAAATGACTGCATACACACAGCAAAGTCTGGGAAAGCTTGTCCAACCTTCTAATAATGTGTTGCCTCCTGCCTGGAAGGGAAGGAACTTTATTTTACTTAATGCATGCCTGTATTTTTAAATACCTTAGTTCAAGAATTCGTTTTTGGTGTTGTTAAAAGAAAAAGAGAAGCAGAAAAGGAGATCCACAGGCTCTCCTTCTCCCCACCACAACCAGCTGTGGATTTTCCAGTACTCTTTGCCTTGACAAAGACACTGACACAGGCAAAGCCAAACACGCACAATGTACCACAGAAGTGACTTCAGTCCAAAGTGAGGTGACTGACTGCTGCTCTCCCAGAGCTCCCCCTACACAGCGGAGCGGCCTCTTAAGACATCTCAGACCCAATTCTTCCTGCTCCTCCCACCTCCCCCGGGTAATATGAATATTTCATTGTGTTTTGGGGCCCAAGCAACAAAGCCTCCAATTACCAAGGGAACTTCCAGAATAGTCCAAATGCCCAGTTTTAGCAGATTCTTTCCTAAAACAGTAGGTTGAATGTTACTGAATTGAATTACCGAGTAAATACCAAGGGAGAAGACAGACAAGACACGGCTCCTGTCTTCAACAATCTGGTTATGCCACAAGGTAGAACGACGAAGTGTTAGGTATAAGGGACTAGGCCGTGGCAGAACAGAGGGCTGAAGGAAAGGGGTTGCTATCAGTGGGGTCAGGCGTCGCCTCCTGATGCACTAGGACTTGATGGGGAAGAGGAGGGGTGGAAAGCACAAGCTAGGCACAGAGGGTCAAGAGAGTGAACTACATGTTCAGAGACTGATTAACGTTCAGGATGTAGAGAGGAAGGTGGTGGGGGAGAATGGAGATTTGTGGGTCAGGCAGTGAGGCAGGTTGGTAGTGCCACATGGAACATGGCTTTCATGCGGTAGGCAGTTTTTGAAGCAATGTCTGCAGCAGTGACAACTCTGTTTTGGCCAGGTGGTATTTAAAAGGGGAATTATTTTCTGCAAGTTAGAGCAACTTGGAGAGGAGACTCAAGCAGTCCTACTCCTCTCTATTTAAAGACGGTTCAGGGTGTGGATAAGCAAAGGATGTTGAGACACCTACAGAGGAAAAGGAATGAAGATGCAAACCCACCTTCCATCCTGTTTGAATCCTCAAGCACCATGACAGCAGTTTCCCCCTTCAGGGCCTGGTGCCTCAGGCACCATGGAAACAAAACACAGTAGAGGACCTTGAGGCCCTTTATACTTACTGGGCAGTCCACACCCTAAACACAGCCAAGTACACAAGACACATTAGCAAAGGAAGCAGCTCTGAAGAATGCGCTTAACATTAGTGGTGCTTCTAAAATCCTCAGTACCTTTGCTGGATCTCTTTGATGTCTTCTTGTTTCCTTCAGAGGTAATTTCAATTTCATCAGGATTACCCCCTTCATCTTCAATTGCCTAAAGGGAAGGTAAGAGAAAAGATTACCAAAAATTTTAGGCAGTATGCAAGACTTCACTTTCACAGAAGCTTCAGGCTGCCGAGCTGGAAAGGGCCTCTCCCGACGTCGTCTTGCTCAATACTGGAATAAGGGCTCTGCAGGCAGACTGGCCCCTCCACCTCTTAGCTGTGTACTCTTAGGCTGGTTTACTTAAGATTACTCTGAGCTTTTTACTCTGGAACAAGAAGCTAATGAAAGTACTTACCCTAAAGGCTGCTGTGAGAACTGTATCACCCATGTACAGCAAGCATTCAACAAACGTCTAGCTTATTTTTAACACTATTATCACCACAATCTGGTTCACCCTGTTCATAAACCCAATGGAGCTCAAAAAGGGAAAGGCACCCTCTAATTTCCTATGGCTTCATCCAGCAATGTGCTATTTGACCCTCTGTGACCTTCTCTCCAGCCTCTGCCCATACACAGCACTGTCTGGACAGAATACTGATAACTTACTGGCTGAATTCCTACAGGCTGCAGCATGGGAATGGACACAACACGTATTACCTCATCAGATCATACCTATCTATGACTGGCTCCAAAGGCCTTGTTCTAACCACCAGGTAACCTGGCTTAAAGGACACAATTTATGTGGAACTCTTGGCAGGCCCCGCCTCTTATCCCTAGAACTTGTCTTTCACTAGAACCGCCCCCTCCCATGCTGAAGGAGGCACTAAGCCAATCAGCACTGAAGGGGCCAAGGAAGACATCCTGCATAACAGCAGGCTTCCTGGTGTAATGTCTTACTTGATAACCCCTTCTCTCTTCAGTGCATTAGCTTATAAGCAAAAGTTCCATTTAAATCCACTTCAAATACTGTTTCACTGGTGGCCAGTTTCACAAGTCTCAGATCCTCAGGAGTCCCCCAGCTTGGAGTCCACATTTAGAATGTGGTTTTGGGCTCCACAACTAACTTGTACCAGAAACGAAGAAAATCTTTCCCTTTGCTCCATAGCCAGAGCAAGATAGAGAAATTGGAGTTCACTCTGGAATCAAGGAAAGCACAACCATAGAAGTCCCCCACTCTCTTCCAGGTGACAAAATATTCTGGAACACCACTAGGAGAACTGCAGAACAGCAGAACTGCCCCAGACTGTGTGCCATTTTACCCCTCAGTGTCTCAGCGTCATCCCTACAGGAGCTGGGGCTTTAAGTCAGCCTTAGAGGCTTCAGTAAATTATACTCTGCATTCTCTCCACCTTTTCCTCTTTTGTCCTTCCTGGAAAAATAAACCAAGGAGGAACACTAACTGGAGGATGGAAGTGGAAGAGAAAGAGTTCAGTAACTGCAGACTTCCTTTACTGGGAAGCAGATGAGTTTCTAGGCTGTGGCCTCATCCCTAACTAGAAGGATGTATGGCTCTGACACTGGCAGGATGGAAGACTCTTGAGGTCACACACTGGTCTCGGCCACCCGCCTGACAGGAAGGTTCGATGCCATCCTATCAAGACTGCAACCCTGCAGAGCGGGGTAAAAAGGATAAAGGTCCTCCTCTGGCACTGACCAGGGCCCTGGTGGCTACGAACAGGGACCACATCTCCCCCCGGTGGCAGCCCTCAACCTCCTTGCATTTTCTCTAGGTAAAAGTGTTGGTCATAACTGCCTTCCTTGTCCGAGTGAAGGAGGTTAGTATCCATAGTAAAAGGCCCAACTGACTCTGCACAAAATCAATTCACTCTGGAACCCAAGCATGGTCATTCAGAAAATAGGAAACAACCCCTGCTTCCTCTCAACAATAATCATTTACAAATAAACCCCCAGTTCTCAGTTGTTTAGGAGCCAGGAGGGTGGAAAGGGCCACAAAGCACACTGTCTCCAAGGGCGGGGCGGGGGGGGGGGGGGGGGGGCACAGGCGGCAAAGCTGACAAGATTATTCCGGAGAGGTCCCGAGACAGGCGCAGTCAGATAATAAAAAAGGCAAAGACAGTCGCCAACAGAAACAAAGACACCACAAGGGCACTGGAAGGGCAGAAACATTCACTGTACTCAGTGCTTTTCACACCCACGCCTTGGAACCCCTCAAGGTAGGGGCCGGAACCCCCGCTTCGCAAACGACAAGCGCGCAGGGGAGGAAAGGAGCGGCGGCGGTGATCGTGCCGCAGCGTGTTCCCGGGCCAGGCACCACGCCAAGCCCGGTTCACCGGGTCTCGGCTGATACTAACACAAAGGCCCTACATTCTCTTTTTTCTACACAGGAAAACACAAGGCTCAGAGGTTAAGTGCCTCCCGTGCCCCGGAGCCCCGAGCCCAGGCGCAGTGGCGGGGCCCACGCTCCGCCTGCCTCCCGACCGCGCGGCTGATTTTTAGACTTCCGGTCACTTTCCTTTCCACGCTGTATCCCCCGAACTAGCGCTGCAAAACCCCTCAACTGGGTCTTCTCCCCCCTCGGAACGCTTTCTTGGTGTGGCTATTTTGCAGACTGATCCCCCTACTCCAGGCTTGCGGGCCCGGTCGGGTCAAGGGGCATCTATCTTCTCTGGGTTCAAATCCCGACGCCCGCTCTTCCCGGCCGTGTGACCTTGGCCGAGTGCCCTCAGCTCCCGCACAAAGCGAGCGTTTCGGGGCTCCCCATCTACTTTGAGGTGCTGCGGCGAGACAATGAGAGGAACGACCCAGGCCCAACGGCTGATGCGGAAAACAGAAGCCCTCAGCCGTTGTTGCCCGCAGTGGCGGGACCGCGTCGACTTCCCCCATTCGCGTCTGGATTTTGTTTTTCTTTTTCTCGCCCGATGCGGCGCTGGGATTTGAACCTGGGCCCAACGGGGCCGGGCGCTCCCTCTGGGGCCTGGGAGGAGCCGGGAGGCGATCGGGGCGCCAGGCCGGGAGCAGGCCT
Source organism: Phataginus tricuspis (assembly GCA_029783875.1). Lineage (NCBI taxonomy): Eukaryota > Metazoa > Chordata > Mammalia > Pholidota > Manidae > Phataginus > Phataginus tricuspis. The sequence continues at coordinate 351,834 of JAQQAC010023519.1, forward strand.
CAAAGAGGGCCGGGAGCCAACCCCGAGGCCAGGAGACCCCCTTCACGGCCGCGAGGGTCCTCCGCCGCACCTCCTGCCCACCCCCAGGGCCCCAGCTCCACCTTTTTGAGCCGCTCCATCAAAACGCTCTTGTTGCCGCTCGAGTCCAGATTCCGTTTCCTCAGCTCCGCGCGCAGATCGATCACCCGCAGGTCGCTGAGGCGCCGAGTCCCGGTCTCCGACGAGGCGGAGCTCAGAGCCGCTGCGCCAGCTGCACCCGAATCGCCTAGGCCTGAAAGAGTCTCCGCCATTCCAGGGACCCTGGCTCCACTGCCCACTTTACACAGAACCGGGCCGGTTTTATCTCGGCTCCTCGCACAAAATGGCGCCGCCTGCGAGGGAACCTCTCGAGTAGCCCCAGCGCGCCTCACCTCTGCGCAAGCGCACTCAGCGCGAGACGGGCGCTCCCAGTCGCGTCTGCACATGCGTGGTGAGAGTCCTGGGGGAAGTACGCAGGCGCACTGTAGCTCGCCAGCCTCCCGCCGCGAACGTCCGGGACACATGCGTGCTGCAGTTACGGCGCCTGCGCGTTGCGGCGGGGAACGTGCGGTTGGTCGACGCAAGAGCGTGCTTGCGGATAAGAAAGCGGGTGTGTGCGGCGCGCGTGCGCGGCCGGAAAGCGGGGCGGGAGGAAGCGAGTGCGTTTTCCTCTTAGGCAGCGCCATTTTGTGGTTAGAGCCGCTACAGCCGCCGGCGGTGTGGGAAGTAGCTGGCGGAGACGGGAGACCCGGGATGGCGGAGGCTCTGACAGGGTCCAGCGACTCGGGTTCTAGCGCGGCTGCTGTCGGTCCGGGCGCTTCGGAGGCAGGGACGCGGCGGCTCAGCGACCTGCGGGTGATCGATTTGCGCGCGGAGCTAAAGAAGCGGAACCTGGACACAGGCGGCAATAAGAGCGTCCTGATGGAGCGGCTAAAGAGGGTGAGTCGGCTCGGGGCCCCGGGGGTGGGGCCAGAGGCCGGGGCACGCCCCCGCGCGAGTCTGTCACCGCGACTCCCGGCCCTGGGGGGCCCCCTGGCCCTCACGCCTCTTGGCTGACCCCGGCCCGAGCTGTCGCGGACTGGGGGACCCAGCCGCGTGACCTTGGTTCGTCGCCGCCCGTCTGTGCCTGTCTTCCAGCCAGGCGCCTCTAGTGCGCGGAAATTAGCCGCCGGGGTATTCCCCGGACCCCTCCCGGGGCTCAGGCTGGCGACCCGGCTCTGTGACCTTGGACAAGTGCCTTCCTCTCTCTGCGCCTCAGTTTCCTTCCCTGCAGAACGGATGACTAACCCTTTGAGATTTTGCAGGAAAGGGGGGCTCTGCTTTTCCTGCCCCTGGATCTTTGCTCTTATGCTTTCCGCCCGACTACTGTTCTCTCAAGTCTTCTCTTGGTTCCTGCCGTGTTGTCATTTTGGGTCTGTCTGAGATGGCACCTCCCCTACCACCCTCTCTAAAAGCACTGCCTCTCTCTAAAAGAACACCATCCTGTTTTTATACCCCACCTCGTAATACTTGATCCTAAATTGAGTATGGGGGATTGTCGTCTCCCCAGCCAGAACAAGGTCCCAGAGGAGCTTGAATTCACCACCGAGTGCTCGGTCTTGTACCAGGCACTCGGAAGGCACTGAAATACCTCCAGCTACCCTGTCTGTTCGGTGGTTTTCCCTCCCCGAAGTCAAGATGGCCTGTTGAACACCGCTCAGCCCCTTGCTGTAGCAGACCAAGCGCATCTTCTGTCTTATTGTTGTCTTAAAGTAGAATGTCCGGCAGTTTCAAGGTTGGGTGTCCTTGGGAACGGGTCATTGACCCTGACTCTGGAGCCCCAGCTCGCACACCCCTTTGTCTTTTGGGCATGGGGCCTAGAGAGAACCAAGTTGTGTTGAGCACATCCTGTGCCTTTCAGGCTCGCAGCCCAGACAGCAGAACTGAGAACTGCTCTTTGCAAGGAGAGTTGTGCCTTTGTTTACTGGGAAGTGTATGTTACAGAGAACGGTGTGTGCCCCAAAGCTCCTGATAATGTTGTAATATTCATCTCCTCATAGGCTGTTAAGGAAGAAGGGCAGGATCCCGATGACATTGGCATCGCATTGGAAGCTACAAGCAAGAAGGCAGCGAAGAGATTTGTTAAAGGTATCCACTTGTGCTAACAGCCGCGTGAGTGTTTAGAGACCTTACTTAGAGACCTGGTTCTTGGTGCTGTTCCTGTTCTTCCCGCTAGAAGAATGTCCCCTGTCTGAAAATAAACTTGTTCTTCACCAGCTAACAAGTAGCACTGTCTGGGCAGCGGGGAGGAGTAGATGTTCTGGTGCCAAGTGAGATTGAATATGTACGTATATAGAAAAATCTCAGTGCTGGTCACTGGGGGTAAAAAAGAGCAAGACAGAAAGGCTGCCCCAACTGGTCTGAGCAAACAGATGCACCTGCTTGGCTTCCTTCCTGGTTCAAAAAATAGGTCTCAAACCAAGGAGAATGACACCAACCCAAGACAGAATAGAACACAACTTCTCTAGGGTCCAAAAAAGATGTCAGAGTTTTAGCGCCTTGCCTATTTCTCACCAGTGTGAGTTTCTAAAAATTGAACTGTAGTTTTACATACTGTAAAATTCATCTGTTGAAAGTATACAATTAAGTGCTTTTTAAGCATTGTTCACAAGCCTGTGCAGCTGTCAGCACTATGTAATCTACATACAGCTTTTTCCTCTCCCATAAAACGACATCCTTGCCTCCCTCCGCCAGTCATCGGTGATGACCTGATTGACTCTATGGAGTTGCCTTCTCTGGACGTTTCATATAAACAGGATCCTACGACATGTGGCCTTTGCGCCTGCTTTCACTGAGCATGCTTTCAAGGTTCATCCACATTGTGACGTATCAGTGTTTCACTTGTTTTTATGGCTGATACCAGTAGTTTGGGAAGCATTTAATTCCATAAAACTTTGAAACCTTGCTACACTCATTAGCTGTTGTCCTCGTTATTAGGTTTTTTGGTGATGAGGACAATATAAAATCAAAACTCTTGTGTGATGGGCTTGTTTTCCTGAAAGGTACAGCACAAACATTCTCATAGCTGGATATGTCCTGTTCATCTGAAGTGTTAAATTCAGGTGGTGGAGGAGAGTGCTTAGAAGGTAAGAAGTTAATTTGTAGCCTTTTCAATAATTTCACTTTACTTTTTTAAACAGCTTTTTCCTAGAAGGAAAACTTTCCCATAAGTTATCTGTTTAGAACTTACCCATGTGTTTTGAAAGGTTAAACTTTTTAGTTGGGTTATATAAGGAATTTGCGTTTAAGTTTAATTTTAAAACATTGATATATTTTGGTGTCCTTGAAACTGTCTGTATTTCAGCTATAAATACTGTCCACATGAATACAGACTGTAAGAGACTGTTATACAGGAAGAAATAAACACCTCTTTGTGCATCACTGTTACCCATGGTCTGAAAGTCTGTTTTACCGCAGCTGTGAAGCAACCTAATATGTTAGTTCAAGGGTTTTTAATGAAAGCTTTAATGTAGATGCTCACTTAAAACTTGAAGTTCAAGGTTTACTAATCAGAATGTTAATTGGCTCCTAACAGGGAGCTTTGCATCATTAGACAGACTAAACTTTAGCTGAGTGCTTCAAATACCTCTTTGAATGTCTGGATTAAAGCTTAGGTGATGTCAAAACTACGTGGAGTTAACATTTTATCAAAAAGCTTTCATCATAGTTTATTTCCATTGGTGTAAAGGAACATTGGGGCCAGTATAGCTCCAGCTGGGATTAGACACTGGACCCTTCCCCTTCCTTTTTCAGGGAAGTCACCAAAGCCCAGGGGAGAAACAGGTGGCCAAAGTCCTGGGGCAGAGGACAGCTCCTTCAGGTTGTTGAGCTAGCATGTCCTTTGGAGGTGTCTGGGCGTGTGGCTGTGTAAGTGAAGTGGTGGGCCTGGTTAAATTAGGCCCTCAGGATCACGTAAAAGTGGTTAGGAGAAATGAACCAGTTGTTTTCCTGAGTCTGTGCCAAAGAGTTGGACTAATTCTGGGAATTCATGAGGGACTGCCACCTTTCAAAATAGAGTAGCTAAACTTTCTGAGAAGAAAAACTACATTATGGATCAGAACAAGAAACCTCTCCCTAATACAACTAAACAGATGAAATTGTTGAAAACCTATGGGTATGTTTTGATGAATTAAAATTTTGAGTTAGGTTGTGCGTGGAATTTAAAATGTGATTTTTTTCCCACATCCCACCAGCTTTTAGTCAAGAGTTTAGACCAGGCCCTTGGGATTGGGGTACAGTCTGCCCTGCATCTGTCTGTCATTCCCGCTCCCATGTAGGGACCTTTCTGGTAAAGCTTTTTGGTCTGCATCTCATGTTTACAATCTGTGGGTGCTGCAGGCTACTATTTAGAGGCCTAGAAATTGGGTGCAATTACCAATAGTTTTTAGACAGCATATTGCAAAAGGATACACAGGGTTTAGATCTAATGAGAAGTGGCACAGCTGAGTTTTAAGTCTCACTTTGGAGCCAAACTAAATTCTTATGTGTCAAATGCAGACAGTAAACCTGCTGGTAATACCGTGAGTTTTAAATAATGTAAAGATTGTGATGGCTGACATGTAATGAAACTACTTTCTTGAGTGATTATTCATAATAATGGTGAGTGAGATACTTAAGATGGAGACACCGGCATTGTAGTGAAAGATTGTTTCTTATGTTTAATTTTCTCACTTCATAAAACTGTAAAGATAAGTTTAGAGGCTTTAGAAAATCTGAAAATGCACACATGAAAATAAAATTATCTGTGGTCTTACCACTCAGTGTTTTACACTGTTGAAAATTGCCTTATATCCATCTGTGTAATTTACAAATGTAGTCTCACACTGGCACATACATACACCCCTTCACTTTTTAAATAGAAGTAGATCTATGTGGTTCTGTTTTTTGTTTTCTTGGTTTTTTACTTGGTTGGTGTTTTCCCATATTAAATGTTCCTTAAAAGCATAATTTGTAAGTTGCAAGACATCATATGGTATGCCACGGGGTTCTGCAAACCTGGCACTTGATACTTCAAAGTGAGTAATTCGTTGTCCTGTGCATTTTGAGCAGCATCCAGGTCACTATGCACCAGATGCCAAGAGGGCCTCCGCCACCCAGTTGTGGCACCAAAAATGTCTCGAGTCATCGCCAGGTTATGCCCCACTTCTCCTGCTGGGAACTAGTGTCCCACAGATTAACAAAATATGCCATAATTTGTTTCCTTTTGGAACCTTCAGGCCGTGTACACTATTCTGAATTCTTTGGCCTTTTAGCACCTGCCCTAAGAGAGAAATTCCTAGAATAAAGGGTGTATGCACGGTTTTAAGACTTTTGATACATATGGAGCCCAGAGATCTTACTTCCCTTCTGAGTCTGGACGTTTCCACTCTCCTCCTCCAGCCATTTTGGAAGGATGTAGCATTAACTCTGATTAATTCTTCTGCATTCATGAAATACAGAGTGACTACTGACTTTCTGATAGTAGCCTTTGCTTCTTGCCTTGCAAAGAAAAGTCCCTGAGGTGTAAAGAATGGTGAGAGGCAGGCAGCCTGCTTGAAATGGGTGCTGCTTAGGGAAAATCAGCTCATTGACAATCTGGGATATTAGGTTGCAGTTTTGGCTAGTACATGGACTTTACATTTTTGAATCACTTTTTTTGGGAAAATACCTGTTTTTACCCTTTGCTCATTTTTTGCGGGGATGTTTTTCTCTAGTTGGGAGTGATTTTGAAATCTTTAGACGCTTTTAGACATTTTCTGCAAACTCAAAATACATTGTGTGATAGGATCACAAAAGTCTTGGGTTTTCATGTCCCATTTGAGACAAAACACACAATAGAGGAACAGACACTTTTAGGTTCTTTATAATGTATTCTCGCTGAGACTGAAATCTGTAATTCTGTATAAACAAATAATAAGGCCAGTACCAGAGTCTTACTTGATGGAACATATATTCTGTCTTTAGGACAAAAGATGGAGGAAGAAGGCACAGAAGACAATGGTCTGGAAGAAGATTACAGAGACGGGCAGGTATGTGGCGTCCCACGGGAAACTGTAGCAAGAAGTCTGCACCCTGGCCTGCCTGGTTGTTGGCACGTTGCGTTCCTCTTTACAGGAGGATTTGGAAGCCAGTTTGGAGAGCTTGCAGAATATTGACATGATGCATGTTAGTGTGTTAGAAGAAACTGAAGTCGAAAACAGCAGTGCTCCAGACTTTGGGGACGACGGCTCTGACAGCATTCTGGACTCCTTTTGTGATAGCAAAGAATATGTGGCTGCACAGCTGAGAGAGCTCCCACCTCAGCTCACAGAACATGCTGTAGGTAACTTGCAGACATGGTGAAATGGGGATCCCTGAGGCTCCCCAATGTTTATGTACTGTTTATATGAGCTAGGACATCCTGGTAGTTGGCTAAATAGCATAGTTAAATCACCAATCACCATAAACACTTAATTCGGTGTCTAAACATTGGTGGTAAATTATAGGCATTTAAACTCTGCATAGGTCAAGTATTAATGCATAACTTCTCTGTAGTGCTGAGAACATTTTTACAATTGGGTGGGAGACATTTTCTAAGCATAAGCCATGAAAGGCTGACAGAAGTGATTAAAGTATTTTCCTGTAAAAATAAGTTCCAAAAAAACTATAGGAAGGTAAGAAAACCATACATGATCTCATCTTCAAGGTAATCCTGTTGATACTTCAAAAAATGTGTGCTATACACAAAGTTCAACAGTTACATTTACAAGATACAAAATCAGAGAAGAAAAGTACTTTGGCCCCCCAAAAGAACCTTGCCATTAAAGGGATCCACTGTGACTGTCCTTGTACGTTTAAGAGATGGCTGAATGCTGTTGCCAGTGGCACACCCCCAACTTTCATTTCCCGTATTTGGCATAAAGCACTCTGGTGGCCATCCTAGAACTGGTTGTCATTTTAACCTACTGACTTGGCATGCCCAGCCATCTCAGTTTGGTGGTGTGGTTTTTTTTTTTGTTTTTAATTAAGGAATTACAGCTTTACACTGGAAAAAAGTACCCGCATAAGACTGAACTTTAAACCTTAAATGCCAGAAGTCACAAACTCCAAACATGACTATCCTTCAGCCTAGGGTAGCATTGCACATTGATCCTGTTGTGTAAGTGTTAATTATTTCCAGAGCATGGACTTGGTTTCTAACTTCTTGGTTAATGGAAGCATCTCGGTCATAAGGTTCAAACCTGGAAGAGGAAAAAGAAAATTGAGGAAGGGATATTACTGTATTCCACTTAAAAAGGTAAAAGACCTTCAAATTTAGTAACCTTAAAAAAAATTAGTTTTTTTTTAATAGCAGTAAAAAGAGGAAACAAGTTAAATGTTTGTTTTAAATAGAGCACCCTAGAAGAAAGTGCCCACTTATTTGTTATTATGAAAAGTATCCCTACCGTGTGAAATAAGAGGCGTGTGAAGATTTTCATTTTCCTGATCTGCTTTAGAAATTCTCTAGGCGGTGTATGTTGACCACCAGTAAACAAACTGCCTAGGAGAGGAATGCGTTTGTTCATGTGGCCAGTGCCCACAAAGCACCTGCCATCTGCGAGCCCCTGTCAGGCACCGGTGTCACTTAGTCCTGGAGGCAGGTGGTAAACCGAAGGCCCAATAGCAGACTTGCAGATGGTGGGGCGTGCTCTGAAGGAAATAGACACGTAGGCTGCTTGGAAACTGGTGAGGCGTAGGTCCTGGCATCCACAACTCTATCTCCACAAAGTGATCTTACGTTTCATCTTTCAGGTGGACGGGGAAGCCTTCGAGAACACTATGGATGCTTCATCATTGGACTTGAAAGTACCTCCGGTAAATGCCGTCTGGTTCTGTGTGGCTGGAAACTCGACACGAGTAGTTAACTTTCTGTAGTGAAAAAAGATATGTGTATGTATGTAAAAACATTAATGCCAAGCTGGGTGCTGGGGATGAGAGATTGGGCCAAACAGGTGTAGCCGCAGGGTCTGGTGGGTGCTGTTAAGCAGCAAGAAGGCATCCAGTAGGGAAAAGAAGTTGGGAGGCAGAAGCTCTGGCAGTCAGCCTATGAGAGCACCTGCAAGGCTTCCCAGAGGAAGTCCTCTCCCAGTCGAGATCTGATGACCCGTCAGGAGTTAGCCCGGCGAGCAGGGTAGAGAGGGTTGTGTTGACAGTATCCGGTTATAAATAACACCTTGCATTGGCAGAAGTACATTTTCCTCAAGTCTGGTGTGATGTATAAAGCGGTGGCCATCTGTGTGACCTCCACCTCGACTGCGGGAACTTTCCCACTACAGAGGCCATAGGTCAGCTCAGACTTGGGGGTGGGGTGGCCAAACGAAGGGGGCATTGAATAGGCTAAGTATTACCTCCACCTCTGCTGGCACAAAACCGTCAAAACGAGCTTGTCTTCGAATTGTTGAATGCAATGCCTGGTTTTGAGTGCGAAATTTGTTTGGAAATAGGTGTTTATTCTACTTGAGTGAAAGATGTAACTGCTAGGGAAATACGTCTGTCCGGGTTTTAAGTTTTCTTTCTCTCTCTCTTTAAAATAGGATATTGAAGAACCACGATTGGAGCCAGGTACTGATAAGAGAAACACGACAGTTATAGTTTGAAAGTTTTCCCGCTCCTAGTTTTTTTTCAAGCTGTCTGTATATTTTAAGCTGTGTTATGGTGTTGTAAATTATTTTAATGGTGGACAATCCAGATCGTACAAGGATCAGAGATTGGAAACCCATTCATATCACCAGATCTGTGGAAGTGCCGCTCTGGTTTCTGGAGGTCAGATATATTTGGTGAGATGTAGTGATTATTTCCATCTCTAACCACGTAGCGTGGCCTTTAAGTAATTCCCCCCCCCATGATTCTTCCATGTGTTTCTACACATGAAACAGATCTTGTGATATTTTGTTGCAGTCATTGATTAGCGCAGTTAAGGCAGGATACAGTGGTGGTCAGGGCACTCGTAATCTGAGAAGTCCAGGATTCCGGAAGAGGAGACAGAGTTTCTTCATGAAAATTTCCAGCATGTAATTCCCCTTCTGGACTGCGTTTATCTCCCGCCACCGGAAGAAATTCTGGTTTTCATGTTGGACTGTTATGTTAAAAGAAATTCAAAGAAATTTGGAAATTGAGCTATCATTGAATGGTGATTGCATTTGGTTCAGCACTTTGGACATTGGAAAAATAAGCAGAAGACCCACACTCGAACAAAAAAATGAAGAAGACTGTCGAGAAGCAGCCCAGTGTTTGCAGGTGTTTAAATCTGGGGGCCTTTTCTCTTCCCTGTAGCGTAGAGGCTTGCTCTAGCCGCCGGTCGGAGCGCAGGTAGTGTAACCAGTGTAACTTTGTGTACCCGCGGGTTTTCCAATCTCTGTGTAGCTAGCGGTTCTCTTCGTGTTAGTGTGGCAGCCGTGCCCGTTCCGCATTTGTGATTGCTTTATTTCCCTGGTAATTAAACCTTGTGCCATTCTATTCCTGTTAAATCCGTAGAAAATGAGAAAATACTCGACATTTTGGGGGAAACTTGTAAATCTGAGCCAGTAAAAGAAGAAGGTTCCGAGCTGGAGCAGCCATTTGCACAGGATACAAGTAGCGTGGGGCCAGACAGAAAGCTTGCGGAGGAAGAGGACCTTTTTGGCAGCGCCCATCCGGAGGAGGGTGATTTAGATTTGGCCAGCGAGTCAACAGCACAAGCTCAGTCGAGCAGGGCAGACACCCTGTTAGCGGTAGTGAAAAGGGAGCCCGCGGAGCAGACGGGCAGTGGCGCGCGGACGGACTGTGAGCCTGTAGGGCTAGAGAAGCCAGTTGAGCAGAGTAGGACAGCCTCAGAGCACGCGGAAGCCTCTAGCGAGGAGGTCGCAGAAGTGCCCCAGGAAGCCTCAAGCCCAGACCCCAGGGATAGCAAAGAAGACGTGAAGAAGTTTGCTTTTGAAGCTTGTAATGAAGTCCCTCCGGCTCCTAAAGAGTCCTCAGCCAGTGAGGGCGCTGATCAGAAAATGAGGTTTGTTTTTTCTCAGTTTTAGACCAGACGCTATCTCCTTTTCATTGGTCGTTTAATGACACACATAAGCTGTTTTTTCTGCAATTGGCCAGCCAGACTGATGCAATTGTAGTTTACTTCTAAAGAATGTTTTATTTCTCTTTGTGTATTTTAATGGGTGACTCGATTCCTTTTCTTTTTCTCAACCTACTATGGTTGTGTTCTTAAATTGTTAAGTGTTAACCTTCAGCTAAATCAAATTGACTTAATAATCTGAAGTTGTATTTTGGGGGTCAGATTTCCAGTATAAGTTTAAAAAGGTGTCTGTTAAAATTTTATTTCATTTCAGACTAATTTTCTGGTAGGTATGCAGTTTAGCACGTATCATACTTATAATTTGCTTCTCTTTCACTTTTTTCCTATATGAGTAACATTAACTTTTGTCTCTAGCTCTTTTAAGGAAGAAAAAGATATAAAGCCAATCATTAAAGATGAAAAAGGTATGATTTAATTTATGTGGCAGGGAGCCACCTGTGGATCCCTTACTTGGGGAGGAAGGGGCCTGCAGATATGCCCATATTTCAGATCCAGTAGTTTGTCCTGTTGAGGATTGCTGGAATTGACATCTAACCATATCTTGATAGATTAGTTTGAAAGCTTTTGTGCTTCATGTCCCTGTGCTGGTTGTCAGTTATGAGATAGTGAGAATCCTGGTATCCTTTATTCTAATCCTGTCCTGCCCACTGAAGAGTAACCTAACTGGAAATCAAGGAACCCTCTCTTGGCTGAGAACTGATCACCAAGACATTTCAGTTTGTAACTGCCATGGCCGTGATTGTGTCTCGGGAAGGAAGCTCAGCTTCTGTGATCCAGATTTTTCATCTCCTGTCCTGTGTGTTGGCAGTAATTAAATTCTAGAGTCAGAAGAGTTGAAATTGGACTTAGGGTTTAAGATTGGGCTGTAATTTTAGGAACAGTCATGCCTCCTGCCACGCCTGAGACACAGCGTGATCATCTCCCTCCTGCTGCAGGTCATACCAGCAGTTCTGGGCGGAATCTGTGGGTCAGTGGACTGTCTTCCACCACCCGAGCGACAGATCTGAAGAATCTTTTCAACAAGTATGGAAAGGTACGCTTTCCCTTTCATCCTGCTGCTGAGCCTCAGTGTGGCATGTGAAAGATAAGCTCAGTAGTTTAGATGCTTATTTCTTGCTTGTTAATATCATCGGTGGTCGTTTCTCATTTTAAGAAAAGGAGAGGAAAAAAACACCTGATTTGTGCCCTGTTTCCTGGTGGATAGTAACAGGCAGAGCAGATAGTTCACCACATCATAGAACACTGCTCAGGAAATGTGTGTAAATAGCTAAAATCTAAATGTTTTCTTATTAAAGAAATTACTATCTTTTGGCCTGTACAAAACTTGCTACTGGCCTGCTGAGTTTTTTCCTTAGCAGTGTTAACATTAGTATCTTCTAGCATCTTAAGCATGTGTATATATGTATATGTGTATAGTTTGAAGACTGTTAGTGGTTTAAAAACAAATCAACTAATATGCTGCTCCTGGGGACAGGAGGAAACGTGATACAATTCAGAAGCTTTCCAAGGACTTGAAGGACATTTAGAAATGGTTCCATGGTCCTGGAATTAGGTAAAGCAGCAGTCTTGTCCTCAGCCATAGGGACCGCCCTGGTCTTCTGCCCTCCTGTCGGGGCGGCTCCTCAGGGGAGCAGGTGTGGTACTGCTTGGCATCAGGATGTGGCAGTGATCCCAGGCGGAGCTTCGGCAGCCACCTGATGTGGCCCTCATCGAGGCTGCCCTGCGCATTCCTTTGCTCAGGTCTTTCACCTGATAAGATGTTGCATTAAATAACTTAAGCATGTGGGACTCCAGAGAAGCATTCATTAGATTGAATTTTTCTTCACAGTGAATGTCTTTCAGAGGGGCTTAAGAAAACTATTAAGTCACAACCTATTCATTCAGTTGTTTTGGTGACTTTCTTCTTGACTCAGGTACCAATTAGGAAGCCCTAGCAAACAGATAGAAGGTGACTGTCATCACAGATCTTAACAGTCTGCCGGAGAAACCATTTAAGAAGGAAACACAACACATTGTGATAAATACATTAAGGAAAATTACAGCATGCCTTCAATGCGTGGGAGGGAGACCAAATTAGGATTGGGGTGGTGGGTGTGGCACACCTTGCTGAGGAAGTGATATTTAAGCAGAGGCCTGAGGATCAGAGTCGACCGTGCCCACAGAGCTCAGCTCTGGACTAAAGCACCAGGGCTTACTTAGGATGCCCCATGGGGGGACAAGGGTCTGTGGTTTGGGTAAACCAATCAAAGGCTGCTGTGAGGGCAGAGGGCAGGACTGGGGGACAGGACGTGTGATCTTTTCCTGGTATCTGCTCTCATTTGAGTGTAACTCTTAGCCAGGAGTGATACTCTTGGCAAGAGTAATTGGTATGGTGGAAAGATCAGATGACCCTGTAATTGGCTCAGCCCCCGACCTTGAGGATAGGGAAGGAGTAAAGGTTCATCTCTTATAGGGGAACTGATATCTGTATCCTCAGCAGAGGCTTCTGTCACCTCTGGCCCCGAAGGCGTGCTCTGGACATGGGCTTTCCTCAGTCAGCAGAACACCCCCTCCATCTGTAGGTAGAAACATGAACATCAGGGTCTTCTGGCCACCTAGAGAGTGGAGCCCCTCATCCCCTCACAGCTGGGATCACTGAGGTCCAGAGGGAAGAGATGGCTTGTTCATGTTGACCCCCTGAGCAGAGGGGGTCAAAGCTAGGCTGGGGCTCCTGTGCCTCAGGCTCTTGGTGTTTCTCAGGGGTGCTGGCTCTCCCCCACTTTGTTGAATGTCCTGCAGAACGTTTACATTTGTGTGATGGGGTTTAAATCCATAGTCTGGCTGTGCGTTTTCTCCCTGTCCTTTCTGTGCTTAGATTCCTTGTTCCTGTTTACTTGCAGCCTTATGCATTGAGTATTTTTTATGATTTGTGGCTTATTATGACTTGTGGCTTATTAGTTATAACTAATATGTATAACTAGTATGTGTTCTAGTTTCTTGAGGTATGAAGTTCGGTTGTTCATTTGAGATTTTTCTTGTTATGTAGGCATTTAGTGCTATGAACTTTCTCTTAGAACTGCTTTTGCTGCATCCCCTAAGTTTTGGTATGTTGTATTTCCGATTTTCATTTGTCGTAGGGTATTTTTTTATTTCTCTTTTAATTTCTTCTTTGACTCACTGGTTGAGCTGGAATTTTAGTGGTTGCTTTTAGGAATTACAGTGCCCATCTTGTCGTCGTCCATCTTGCAGTGATGTTACAACAGTTCCCAGATAGTATAAGAACCTAACAACAGTGCACTGCCATTTCCCACCCTGACCTTTGGATGTTATTGTTATACATTTTGCTTCTACTTAATACCGCACAGTACCTTACTGGCTTATTTTTGTGTTTTTGTTTGTTTTGCTTTAAACAATTATATTTTAAAGAGATTTATAAATAAGGGAACACATGTGTTTTTCATTACCCACAGGTTTACCTTTTGGAGTGGTCTTTATTCCTTTTCGTTTATATCCGCATTCCTGCTGGGTGTCATTCTCCCTCCTTAAACTTTCCTTGTAGTGCAAGGTTGCTAGTGATGAATTCTTGCCACTTTTGTTATGTGTGAAAAAGTTGTTGTTCTGCCTTCATTTTGAAAGCTGTTTCCACTGGGTGTAGAAGCCCTGGCTGGTTGAGTTTTCTTCCAGACAATAGTGCAGGTCCGCTGCCTCTGGCTCACATCATTGGCTGCGGTTCTTGACTTTGTTCCTTGGTGCACATGTGTTGTTTTCCTCTGGCTGCCTTTAGAAATTCCTCTTCATTCGTGGTTTGGTGCAATTCACTGCTACTGTGCTTTGGTTTTCCCTGCTGCGCTTCTTGCCTGTGGGGATTCCATAAGCCGCCCCATAACTCACTGTTGCTGTAGTTGGTTTTGTTTTTTTCCATCTGTTTTCTTAGTTTCATTTTGAATAGCTTCTCTTACTATGTCTTCAATTTCCCAGATCTTTTCTTCCCCAGCATCTGCTGTCAACCCCATTTAATATATTTTTCATCTCCAGAAGCTTGGTTTGGGTATTTTAAAATACCTTTCATGTGTTTGCCTAAGAAAGCTCAGTTTTCCTCCACCTTCTTGAATATTTAGGATATAGCTAAAATAAATGTAATGTCCGTGTACACTAATTCTGTCATCGGTGTCACCGCTGGGTCTGTTTTTATTAGTTTGGTTTCTTCATTGGAGTTGTATGTTCCTGCTGCTTGGCTTGCCTAGTCATTTTCGACTGTATGCCAGCCATTCTGCTGTCTGCGTCATTGCGTGCTAGTTATTCTTGTGTCCCTGTAAATGTGCTTCAGCTTTTGCTGGAACGTAGTTTGGTTGCTTGCTTTTTCCCAGGCTTGCTGTTAGGTTTTATCAGTCAGACCAGAGCAGTCCTAGTTTGGGGCTAACTTTGTCCACTTCCAGGATAATACCCTTCTAAGGACTTGGCATGATGCCCTGTGAATTACAAGCTTTTCCTTTCCAGCTGTTGGGTTCACTCTGAGATCAAAGTGGAGGTCCTGAGAGAACTCTAGAGGTGCTTTCCTCACCCAGGTGCTCTGCTCAAGGAGACCCTCTGCGGCTCTCTGTGCAGCCCTTCCCTCTCCAGGTCTGTGGTTCCGCACTGTCTTGATGTCCTCACACTGAGCTCTGCTTAGCTGGGGTAGATCGCCCCGCCCAGTCTAGGCCCCTCCTCCCTGCCCATGGTGTGGAGCCTCTAGGCAGCTGTGGGGGCCACCCTCTTATTTGGTGAGACCTGATATCAGGTGTCTGAAAACCCTTGTTGCCAACATTTCCTCCAGTAGTTTAGTTTTTCAGGCAGCAGAAGGGTAAATGCCTGGTACTTCGTCCTGGCCAGAAGCAGAAATCCTCTCTGCATCTCTGTCAGAGCTGATCTCAACCCTGGCCTGCATAGGTTGGGTGCACTTCTGAGTAGGTAGCTCATCAGCTCTGCGTGGCTGTAGTGGAACTGGGGGAGATGATCCAAGTGGGAAGGACTTCCGATTAATTAACAAGTTGTGTTTAGTGAAGTTTCACTGTCTTTAGCTTTTCTTGTGTGTTTTTCATCACTATGAGGGCTGGTCTTACATCAAAAGTAGTTCTTTTTTGAAAGGTCAGGATTAATTAAAGCCACTTTAACAACCAGTTGTGAAGAACTAACAGTTTCAGAGAAGTAAAAACTAATGGAAGTGCTTCTGGTAATCAGTTAACTGCTTATAATTTTTGACAAGTGTGTGGTTATTTTTGTGAGAAAATAAAAGACTACCCCTCTCATGAAGGTCATTGGAGCTAAAGTGGTGACCAATGCCCGTAGTCCTGGGGCTCGGTGCTATGGGTTTGTCACTATGTCTACGTCTGATGAGGCCACAAAGTGTATCAGCCACCTCCACAGAACCGAACTTCACGGAAGAATGATCTCTGTAGAGAAGGTGAGGAGATCCTTGCCTGTTGTGACTCTGAAGTTCATAAGCAGGAGACATAGACCGTGAACCATTTCTGTCTATATTGTATCTTAGGCCAAAAACGAACCTGCTGGGAAAAAGCTGTCCGACAGAAAAGAGTGTGAAGTGAAGAAGGAGAAATTACCTAGTGTTGATAGATACCATTCTGTGGAGATCAAAATTGAAAAGTAAGGTTATTTTTTAACTCCTTTCTCTCTTTGTCCTAGCCTTTCTCTTGGGTAGATTGCTGGGAGGGGGCAGGTGGCAGCCACAGGGTCACTTGTGAAGCAAGCGTGAGCCCTCCTTTCCACAGTCAGCCGCCCCAGCATCTCCTCTCAACCGCAGGTGACTTGCCTCTCCTGCCACTTCGTTCAGCTTCCAATAAAGCTACCGAGTGAAGTAACCCCAAACTCTCAAAAATGGGTTCACTGGATTCAGGTGGTCCTTAATAAGTATTTCTGTCTGTTCATTTTAGTAGCCTATTGGGAAATAACATGTGCAACATGGAAAGATAATATTTTTATTTCATTCTCAACATTCTGGGCCCCTGCATGGCCTCCCAACCATGGAATGGTTTCCTGATCCAGACTGATTTTCATGCAGTTCATGCTTCATATCACAGCACCTACTGAAACCCAGCTTTCCAAAGACAGGCACCATCCAAAGGAATGCAGCCGATCTAGTGGAGAAATGAGTGTGCTCAGGCCAGTAATGTGCAATGTCTGACAGTTGGCAGGCGTTGCTGTTGCCCTCAAAACCTTAAAATGTCCCGGTGCACCTGTTGAGTTCATGGTGGCATCCCGGGGGTACCGTGGCACAGCAATTTGGGAGCCACAGGTCTGAGGTATTGTTTATAAAGGAGGTAATTTATATCTTTAATCAAGATGGGGGCAGAGCTTTCAGAGCAGGCTTTGCATATTTATACTCTCATCAAAATTGTAGGCTTATCTTTCTGAGAAGGTGGGCTTTGGTGATGTGCTTGCTACGGCACTATTCTCAGAATGCTGAGTGTCTGTTAAGTTTATGCTCTCATCCCTATTTATTTCTACTTCTAGGTCCACCTCCACTCTAAAAATTGCACCCTTTATTGAAACTCAGTCTGACAGTGATTCCACTGTTATTTTTTATGTAAGAGCATGTGTAGTCATGTGAGCATGGCTGTGGAGGTAATCCATACTCATGAGTTGAACTTGGGTCTTATAGGGTTGATTGCCAGTCTTCCTTTATGTCCCAATTGGAATTCATAGGCCTGCGAGCAAAGGATGTCACACTAGCCTTCATGCATTTAGGAGTGAGACTCGTCATTTCATCAGCTGCGTCCATAAAGAGGCACATGTGTGAGCAGGGCTAAGAAGTCTGTGTAGGTAGACTGCGGGGAGCTGGTGGGAGTCCTTGGTATTTTTGCTGTTTGTGATGCATTTCCTTCCTTGATATTCTGACCACAAATGTGAGTCATGTTTGTGGGTGATAGCTGGACGATGTGTCAGGTGGTGTCCTACTCCCTGGGACAGTCTGTGAGGTCTGTGCTCTGTGTAGAAGAGGAAACAGGCTCAGAAAAGGAGTGTGCCTGGCCCAAGGTCACACAGCCCAGCCCAGAAGTGGCAAGGCCAGGATTCTCACTGTCTGCGCATGGCGCTTAGGTCCTTAACCAGGCAATGAGCTTGAGATGTTTAAAACCAAACTGCCTTGAAGTGGTGCCTAGAAAGTGTGTTTGAGCATTTTAAAATCTGTTTGATCAGAACAAGTGGCAGGGGTCTCCTGTCAAAAGACATTTCAGGTCTCTTGGCAGGGGGAAGAAGGCATCAGCCCAGAGTAGTGGAAGAGGCACATCTAATTCCTGTGGCTTTAGTTGTAAATGTGGAGTCTTGGGAAGCAATCTCTGTACCTGTCGGGAGGGAAATGGTTAAATAACCATACATCCACATGGGCTGACCTTTAAAACAGGAGATGAAAGTGTAGGGGAGCATGCTGAGTGCCATTCTGGTTGTGTCAGTCTTAAGAAACGTGTAAAACGTCACTGGAGATCAGCCTAGTTATGTTTGAATGCGTGTGTGAAGCCACAGAGCCAAATGGTAGACAGTAAAGGTGCAGTGGCTGTTGTCACTGGGACAGGGAGGGGACAAGTGTATGTGTGACATCCACCGTGATTTGTAGTGTTATAGTTTTTAGGCAGGAAACCAATATGTTCCAACTATTGACAATTGTCAATTTCAGTACACACCATCAGTTATTGAGGGGTGTGTTTACATTTTTAAATGTTAAAAGTTTTTCTCAAAGTGAATATTGTTTTAAAGATGAGGAGCTATGTGCTGTGGAAGATGAGTGGAGGTTTCCTTGGACGGCTTGAGCTCTGCCCGGGTCGGAGGGAAGAGAGGGCTTCAGGAAGGGCCGGTCAGGGCATCACGCTGGGCCTGGCTTTCCTGTCCTGGACCCTGGCACCCGGTGGGCATTTAATTGGTACGGAATTGAATCGCCCAAGCGAGACAACCTCAGGGGCTATGGGGACAGGTTGGAATGGCAGTGATGCTTTACTCACTGCTGAGGAGAAGGCTGCCTGGGCTGCAGTGTTATTACCAGTTTGCCTATTAACTGGCTCTTAGCATATCTTCTTAATTACCCCAAGTATGTCAAAATTACCAGGTGCACTGCTTTGGTGTTTAGGGTAGAAGGCACATTGCTTCACACAGCAGGTACCTCCCATCCTCATACTGCATTCTATTTTATGCTGTATTTATTTGGAAAACTTAAAAATAAGTATTCCACACATACAAAATGAAACACTAGTTTTGAACAAGCATTCTTATTTACATAGCTGGGGTGTTCCTCAGGTGTGCCTGCATGTCTGTCGTGTGCACTAGTGCGTCTCAGCGCTTGGAGAAGCCTCCCCACCAGCCTGCAGCTCCGGCCTGCATGTTTCTAGATGTAGCGTATAACTCTGGGGGGAACAGTGGCTGCATCTAAAGAGGGTATTATCGTTACCGTGGATTGTCGATGACCGCCCGCCTGCTGCCAGGCTGGTTGTGTGAGGAAGGCTGACTTGGGTGTGCACCACTCCTGGTAGAGTCTCAGGAACTTAAGTTTGATAACTGTGTTTTTAAATAGAACCATCATTAAGAAGGAAGACAAGATGGAGAAAAAGGAGGAAAAAAAGCCTGAAGACATTAAAAAGGAAGAAAAAGAGGCAGATGAGCTGAAACTGGGACCTACAAATCGGTCCAGGGTCACCAAATCAGGTGATTGAACTCTTCCCAGGGTTCGTGAAGAGGAAGAGTCCGGTAGGGACGGGACTGGGGGGGTTTCAGAACCCAAGCAAGCACAGTGCACTCTCTGGGGACTTCGCTGGGTTCTGCTGTTCACGGGCAGCCCTTAGAGCAACAGAGTCTCGGGTGATGAAATGGCTTAGAGTTTGTGTGCAATGGTAGCAGCCTGGAGGTGTTCTGGCCGGTGACCCAGCTTCTTGCTTTTCCTGAGTCTTTGGCCAAAGAGAAGGTGTCCTAGCTCTGGGAACTAAGTTGATGTGGTTTGGCAATATATGACCAAGTTTGTCCTGCATGTGTGTTAAGGTCAGATAGAGGTAGTGAAAAAATGTAGAGAAAATGCAAACCTCACAACATTTGTACCCTTTGAAGTCAGTGTATTTGGAGCATCTCATCTCCAGCACCATTTTAGCTAAGTTAATTGTGTTCTTTGCCTTCAGTTTGAGATTGCGCAGAATGTTTTGTGGAAAAAAGAAAACCAATCTTTCCCTCCACAATAAAACAGAACAGCCATTGAGAGCACTAGAGTTTGGTAGAATACCCAACAAGTTACATCTGAAGTGATGGGGGTGATTCAGCAGCAGCCTCTTGGGGAATGTGTTTTTAAAATGTTCCTCAAGTATTGTAAATCTCCCTCAATCACTAAGAGTTCCGGTGGTTAGAGTCTGGCTCTTGTGTCGTCAAAGAGAAGAATCAGTTTAGAAGCCTTAATTGCCACAGATGAATGAAGGAAAGCCCACCCATCTGGTGGGGGCTTCCTCAGAGTCAGCAGTGCCTAATTCAAAGCATAAAGGCCTGGGCTCTGTAGAGCTTTCCCGAATGTAGAGGAGAAATACAAATTGCAATTGGTTATCCTGAAGCACTAGGATTTCGGGTGAGGGGTGAAGGAGGCCTGTAGATTGGATGTGTTTGTGCACACGCAGCAGAGGGCACTCGGACTTAGGTGGCAGTGGTAAGATGTGAGGAAATCACGGCCACTTCATTCCAGGTGAGCAAAGACCTGTCAGGGTCCGCCTGCCGCTTGAAACCCAGCGTTGCCACATGGGCAGCATTTCCTTCTTATCGAACTGACCAGAGGAACGACGCGCAGAGGCCCCAGAGCTTAGCAGTGGTCACCTGATGGAGCCTCGGGAGCCTGCAGTCAGCCCCAGTGCGTAGGCTGTCAGGGAGCGGGCCGCCAGCATGGCTTCACAGGTGGCTGTCTTTTCTCCTGCAGGAAGCAGAGGAATGGAAAGGACAGTCATAATGGACAAATCGAAAGGAGAGCCTGTGATTAGCGTGAAAACCACGAACAGGTCAAAGGAGAGAGTGAGTATTGCCTCTGCCACCTCAAGTCCTACCGGTTCTGATGGTGGTTTAATGACCACTTGGATTTGTATGATGGAAACAACATTGTTTTGCATTTTAAATTTTAGAGTTTGAAGCACCAAAAAGACATATCATGAACTGCTGAGGTTATATTATATGTACAGACAGAAATTGGGTGCTAACACTTAAACTCAGTACTTACCATGTTTGCTTTCATACCTTGTTGGCCCCTTGCTGACCCTGTGTCAGGTGATACAGTCTGTCTACTAGAAGGGGAACTGATTCTCACACGACAGCTCACATTGGATAGGATGGGCAAGACCCAGGCTTTTCTAGTCGGAAGGCAGATTCAAGTCCTTGGTTAATCTGAGACCGGTTTATGTGTTTTCTTAGTTGACTTTCTATTTGCCTATTAAATTAACCAAGAAAAGCAGACCGTAAAACTGGCCATCTTTCATGTTGTCACAGAATGAGCTACATTTCCTTCGTGGTACACAGAGCTGGGCAGGCTAATAGCTCCTTACTTGACTCTTTCCCCTCTGGAAAACAGCCCTCTGCTTCCCAGCTGCAGGGGG
This sequence comes from Phataginus tricuspis, assembly GCA_029783875.1. Lineage (NCBI taxonomy): Eukaryota > Metazoa > Chordata > Mammalia > Pholidota > Manidae > Phataginus > Phataginus tricuspis. Next base: position 372,519 of record JAQQAC010023519.1, read on the forward strand.
AGGCTGGAATGACGTTGATGAAGGGGGCAGTCGGGGACTGCGGCCAGCATCCTTGCCAGCAGCACTCGGGGTCGGCACCTAATGCTGAGGTGAACGTTTGGGTTCTACAGAGCAGGCTTCCTAATGCTGTTTTCCCCGTGGGCTCCTTGGAGGTCATAAAATACAGAAAAGGGCAGAGAAGGAAACAAAAAATCCAGTCTTAGCACCCAGATAACGCTGATGTTAGACAGTAATGCCTGCGTGTTGAGAACATTCAGGATATGACGTCAGCAGAAAGGAAGCCTCCCTGCTCCCACATGGACTCCTCGGTCTTCCTTAGAGAGGGCCTCACGCCCAGCACACACAGGGGGCGCCCCTTAGCGCCCCGGTGGGGGGTCATCAGTCAGCTGCTGTCAGTCACCTTGTGAGGCATTTGTGTTCGAGAGCTTTATATGCCGAGACATACGGTTCTACCTCCTTACATCTTAAACTTTTAAATTTTGGTATAACTATAAGTTCACAGGAAGTTGCAAAGAGTGCAGATCGCAGCCAACCCCCCCATGATCCCATTTCGTGGAACTAGCACAGTGTCAACCCAGGAACGTGTTGACATTGCGACGCGTGGTATGGTGCTAGGATGCGAGCTTTGTGTGTCCCTTTTGTGTCACCCCAGCCCAGCCCTGGGAAGCTACTAGTGTTTTCTGTCTCTAGAGTGTTGTCATTCTGAGAATTTATATAAATGGAACCGGGCAGCACGTGGCCTTTTTTCACTCAGTGCATGAGATCTATCCATGCTGTGTGTGTCCTCTGTCCTTTTGTGGTCAGTTCGTGGATGCCCTGCAGTGATTTTAGCCAGTGCCCTGGTGGTGGGCTGTCATTATCTCCACGCCCCTCATTGAAACTCGCTGGGCCCGATGTCCGCGGGCACACCCCTGGCGAGTGCCGGCAGTGGGTGGGTTGCTGGTCCAAAGGTGCGTGTATATTGTTCTTGTGATGGATGTTAGCGGTGCCCTTCAGAAAGGTGGTGGAGGGTACGTGGCGTGTGCCACGCCGCTAGTGAGTGGCAAGGCCAGGTTATGAAGCCAGGACTCCAGGGACCCCACTGCCATGCTGCCTGGGAAGGTCCGGTGTCTCTTCCTGCCCACTGCAGCCTGCAGTATGTGGTCGTAGGAGAGGACGGCGTTGTGGTGTTTGGGCTGCAGATCTTCCCTCGCAGTGAGCTTGTCCTCTCTGTCTGCGTGTCGCCTCCTCCCTTGCTTTTTTGGTAATACCTGAGAGTCATCACTTTTGCCTGTTTTTCTGTCAAGCTTTCTGGTCTTTGCTGACCTCCCCACTCCCCTCTGCGTGAGCCCGCTGAGAGAATAAGCTGAGGGACTCGGACAGCATGTCTCCCAGGCCCCTTCCCTGGAGATTCTGAGGCTGTGAGTCTATAGGAGGCCCTGGGTTCCGAGCTGTGTGAGAGCTTGCTGGGAGAGTCTGTTCCGTGGCCTGAGTGTCCCAGCCATTGAGGTGCAGAAGTGGGAGTTGGACGTCGGTGTTTTGTGCCTCCTCCCAGAAATAGAATAGCATGGAAGTTGCTCATTAACACCTGGGCCCTCTTGGGGTGTTTGGCAGTAAAGCATCTTTGGTGTGTTCTATTTTAAGGCATCTGCCTGCAGCCTGAGTCAGCAGTTGAGAAGTAAAAAGCATAGCCCTCACCTGCTGTCCCAGCAGCTGGCATCACAGCCAGGACACTGAGCCAGGGACCGCTGTGGCATCGCATGTGCACTGTGGCGCCAGGAAGCCTCGCTTTGCTTTAGATCATGCAGAGTACTTGCCTCTGCTACCCCAGAAAAACCTGCCTATAGGTTTTATTCCCCCTTTCTCTTCCATTAAGGCCCTTTGCTTACTGGGGGCTTCACGTAAACCACGTGGGGCAGTGTTGGTCTCACCCAGACGTGTTGGGATCTTTTTTCTGACATTAATGAACCGCTTTTGGTAAACAGAGCTCTAAGAGTCAGGATCGCAAATCGGAAAGCAAAGAGAAGAGAGACATCCTGTCATTTGATAAAATCAAGGAGCAGAGGGAACGAGAGCGCCAGAGGCAGCGGGAACGGGAAATCCGGGAGACGGAGCGGCGGCGGTGAGTGAGGACCGCGGGCCGGCGGGCACCCCGCGCGTGGGTGGTCAGCCTTTCCCCGTGGCTGGTCTCCCCGTGTGGCTTGGGCTCGCTGGCCACCTGCTGGCGCATTTCAGCCCGGGTGGAGTGGCGCCTTGGAGGACCAGGCCTTGACTGCCTTGTGTGTTCCGGCAGCGAGCGGGAGCAGCGCGAGAGGGAGCAGCGCCTGGAGGCCTTCCACGAGCGCAAGGAGAAGGCTCGGCTGCAGCGGGAGCGCGTGCAGCTCGAGTGCCAGCGGCAGCGGCTGGAGCGCGAGCGGCTGGAGCGGGAGCGGCTGGAGCGCGAGCGCATGCGCGTGGAGCGCGAGCGCCGGAAGGAGCAGGAGCGCATCCACCGCGAGCGTGAGGAGCTGCGGCGCCAGCAGGAGCAGCTGCGCTATGAGCAGGAGCGGCGGCCGGGGCTGCGCAGGCCCTATGACGCAGGGCGGTGAGGAGAGGGGCGCGCTGGGCGGCGGGTCGTCTTCAGTTGCGCAGGCCGTTCTCACCCGGCCACCTGAGAGCCAGGCATTGGAGAGATTGAAGCAGGGTCTGGCGCCTCTGGACGCCTTTGCAGGACTTGGTGACTGCCACCCCCTCCAGTATATGGCGTTTGATGCCGCAATCGTAGCCAGTTGACTCATTTTCTCCAACTACTTTATCCTTCACAGAGTCTTGCTGGTGGTTGCCAGCGTTGAAAGTTGGTGATGCCCTCGCCAAGGCTGTCTCATTGTGCATGCTGTGGTTGCTGGTGGGGCATAACCACCCTCTTAAGTGTTTATGGCAGAGATACCCAAGTGGGCATTAGGCCTGCTGTGCGATGGGCAGCCAGTCAGCATCCTATAGGGAGAGGTAGAGTCCACCATGTGCAAAAGGAAATTGCCTTCCTGTTCTCAAAAAGTAGGTTTATTGGTCTCCAGCTTCTCTGAGCTGTTTAATTGATGGTCACCCATCACCCCCCACCCCATGAGCCTCGTTTTCTGGTAAAAATCGGGAAGAAGATAATTGGACGCCATCCTGAGCTGTATGTGGTTCACTATCACCCAATCTGATTCCCTTTGCTTTTGCAAAAAACTCAGAGGGAAGTTCAGGTTTCAATAGAAGACAGGAAGATGCAAATGTGGTGCTCTGGAAAGCGGTTCCAGAAGAATCAAATATTTCATTTCACTTGCATTTGAGCTCATGTGGAGGATCAAGGTATTAGCAGCCTTGTGGTACAATTAGCTCACAGCAGTCCTTTTTCAGGATTGTCAGATGAGAATACCAGTGTGCCTCTTGGCAGTTTGGGGGATTTTAATTTATCAAATCAAAGCGATAATGATTGAATGTTTAGAGATCAGCACTGCAGGACATTTTAAATGATAGTGCGTCTGGAGAGCTCCCCACCTCCACTCTTTCCTTCTTTTCCCTGGTTCTCTTTCATAAATTTGCATCCTTTTTAAAATAAAAACAGACGAGATGACGCCTACTGGTCAGAGGGAAAGCGCGTGGCCATGGAGGATAGATACCGCCCAGACTTCCCTCGGCCCGATCACCGCTTCCATGACTTTGACCATCGTGACCGGGGCCAATACCAGGACCACGTGGCCGACAGGTCAGCAGCCCACCCTCTCCCTTAGCCATAGACAACTGAACTGGGCCTGGCATAGGGATTGGTCTCCATCTGTTCTCTAACCTCTGATTCACTTGGGAGGCTCCCAGAGGGGAACTGTGGCCTGCCACACGTGAGACTTAGAAACACAGGCCTTGAGCGAGATGCTGGAATTGGCAGTCATTTACCTACTGCTGCCTCGATTTGTCTAGCAGTTCATTTCACGTGTAGTCCCCTTCACAGGGGATGGAGGGAGGTACCCTGGGCAGTTTGCACAGCACCCTGGGCTCTGCGCAGCCATTCCTGGGCATCCTTACCCCGCCCACTAGCTGCCACCAGGCCCTGGAGGAGGGCCTGGCCTGGCCGCCTTGTCACTGCAGAGAAGGGAGTGGCTTAGAAAAGGGACCTGATGGCAAGGCAGGCGGGGTCAACTCTGTGGGCTCATTGGCCAGCATAGGTTCCCGTGCCAGCTGACAGTAAGATGGGGGAAAGTCCCTGCTAGGCTTGCTCTGTGTTTTAAAGGCTCTGGGTTTTAGCCAGTGCCTTTTTTTTCCTTTCTCTTTCTTTTTTTTTTTTTTTTTTTGCTAGTGGCTTTTTTAATGAGGATATATCCAGTCTCTTAGAAAGGCAACCCTTGATTTTCCACTTTTTGGGTTTCCCATCATGCTCCCTTGAGCCATTTCATCTCATTAGCTCTTCCATAAGGGAAGGGGGAGGGGAAAGATGGGCTTAGGAGGCCCTCATTTAGTTAATGATGGCTGGAGTTAGTTTGAGAGTTGGTGTGAGTCACGTATGTTAGGGACCCTCTGAGGCTTTCCTGTTACCCTGACCTTTGTCACCAGGCCACAGATAAATTGGGCATTGACTTCAAGGTGTGGGTCTTTACTTCCAAGAGTCCACTGAGATATTTTAGCTGGGTTAAAATCTTAGTTCTTACCTTCATCTGATCCAACTTCCCTCCCACCCTCAGGGAAAAGCCTTTAGTCGCAAACCAGCTTTTAATTTTTTTCAGGCCACTAAATTATAGTCCTTAGGTTGTGAACTACAATAAGTCCTCTAACTTTGAAACACTTGTGTGTGGCCTGCAGAAATGTACCGGGCCATCGATTGGCTTTGCAATCAGACATTTCCCTTTTACAGGAGGGAAGGTTCGAGGTCAGTGATGGGAGAGCGAGATGGGCAGGTGAGTAAACTTGAGGCACTCCCTGCCTCCCCCGCCAGGGCACACCTGCTTCTCTGTGGGGCAGGTGGGGAGTGGTCAGTCCTGGCCAGCGAGGACCAGTGTGTGTGGTTGACTGGTTTCTGATTAGTGATTACGTGGTTTTCAAGTACATAGGGCTTGTTCTTGCCTGATTTTGTCCCGTAGAAACTACAGGTGTCTCTTGGTAGCCTGCTGGCTTAGTGCCTTTGTATCCAGGTTCTGCACCCTAGGCAGGCTGAGTCAGTCCATGTTGTAGGTGGGAGTCCCTCTCGGTCCTCTTAGGTGCTGGGGTGGGTCCTCGTGTCTGGTGATCTCCAGGCACCACATGAAAGGTGCATAGGATGTCAGCTCAGAGGAAAGGAGTCGTCCATGAGAAAGGGGGGGAGCATCAGAACTGTGGATTTTTAAAAATAGGGGTGTTTTTTGAGAGAACATACTGTCCTTTTTTGCTGCTCAGAGGTGGTGGGTTCCTGCGCATAGAGTGGGGTTGCTGGGAGTGTTGAGTCATTCTTGTCTGCAAGGTGCTGGCGTCGGGGGGTCAGAGAGGGAGAGGGGCCCGTGCTGATTCCCCAGAGTGATGCACGGAGGGTCTGAGGGTGTTGATGCGCCTCAGGGGCATGGGCCAGGCCCTCTGTCATCAGCAAGGAAGGGAGGTGGTTCTTCAGGGACAATTTTCAGAGACTACTCAGTGGGCCTTTCAGTAGAGCGTTGGGAACCATACAGCAGAGGGCGTGGCTGGAAGCTCCTGGGGTGTCGTAGGGAGGGAAGCCGAGCACTGGGGAAGCCAGGTTCAGAAGTAGCCTGGGCAGGTCAGCTTGGGGTTGCTGGGGATGCCGAGCCACGTCCCGTCCACTATGGCAGGGGCTGCAGGTTGACAGGCCTGTCCAGGAATGACATGGCTGGAGTCGTCCTGTCCCTCTTGTGCCTTCCAGCACTACTCAGATGACCGCCACGGCCACGGAGGACCGCCAGAGCGCCACGGGCGGGACTCCCGAGACAGCTGGGGAGGCTACGGCTCTGACAAGAGGATGAGTGAGGGCCGGGGGCCACCTCCACCCAGGTTTGTGGGGATCACGGCGGGCGGGTGGCTGCCCCCAGTCAGAGGCCGTGTGTGCTCCCTCCCTGCCTGCCGATGCAGGTGTTTCGCCTGGGCACTAGTGGGGGCCCTGCCTGGTGAAGGTGACAGATGGCCCCGGTGCCTTAGACTTGCTCCCACTGGCGGTGGAGAAGCTTTTCCGCCCCACCCCAACCCCCACGCGCACACACAGCCAGGTTTTCAGCATTTTTAAGCCAGTGTCTTAAGATGCCAGGATGGTCTACAGAATCTCTGGGTAGGTACTCAGGTGTCAAGTGAGGACCGCCGAGCCGGCCTGATGGGTTACCGTAGCGGGCTCTCTCCTGAGTGGCCGTCTCAGCACTCGGTCCTGTCGTGTCACCTTCCATTTCGCCCTAGATCCCGCGTGTCCTCACACTGCAGCCTTGAGCTGGGGTGCTGTGTGACCGAGCAGCTGCCACTGGTGGCAGGCATTATGTACACTTGGACCTCACTTTTTTGGGGCAGTATCGCATTCATCCTCGCAAACGGGTGCTGGCGGCTCTGATGGGTTCCGGGTCCTGGGTCCCCCGTTGGCCTGGCAGCCAGGCCAGACTGGGCCTGGGTCTGGAAGCTTTCTGGGACGGCTGCTGGCACCTGCTGGTCCCTGCACTGTGGAACCATGTTTGGATTTTAATCCCCCCAGTTTCTGTGTGAAACCTTTTTTTTTTTCAATAGCTGTTTTGAGGTATAACTCATACGCCATACAGTTCACCTATTTGAAGTATACAGTTGGCTGGATTTCAGTTTATTCATAGAATTATGCATCCATCACCACAACTTTAGAACATTTTCATCATCCTCAATCAGGTCCCCATCCCTCCTCTACCCCCAGTACCCACAAACCCACTTCCTCTCTGTGGATTTGCCTGCTCGGACATCTCACAGACATGCGATCGCACACTGTGTGGCCTTGTGTGTCTGACGTCTCTCTCTGAGCACCCAGTGTTCAGGGTCCATCTATGTTGTAGCGCACATCAGAGCTTCTCTCCTTCTTGTGGCTGAGTAATATTCCACCACAGAGTTGGACCATGTTTCCTTTACCCATATGTTTGAGGGACACTCGGGTGGTTTCCACATTGGGGCAGTTGTATAATCGTGCTGCTAAGAACATTGGTGCGTGAGTTGTTGTGTGAACCCATCTGTTCTCTTGGGTAGATAGCCAGGAATGGAATTACTGGGTCCTGTGGTCACTGTCTTTTGCGCTGAGGTTGCACCATTTTCCATTCTCACCAGCCATATGTGAGGATTCCTGTTTCTCCACATCTCTGTCAATATTTGTTACCATCTTTTTAATTATAGCCATCCTCATGGCTGGGGTGGGGGTGGCCCACACACCTCACGCACGTGGGCATGGTGTTAGCTGTGCTGAACACCTCGTGTGCTTAGTGGCTGCGTGTGTTCCATGCTCTGCCTGCTTCTCTCAGAAACTTTTGACGTGGGGCATGATGAGGCGTGCTGCAGCCTCCCCCTGGAGGCACCCTGGGAAACTGTGTGCCTGCTCTTTGTTTTGACGAAGGGGTGGATGTGACTGGACTGAGCACAGTCAAAGGCTAGAGGAGCATCAGGAACGCACCTGGCCAGGCACGGCAGACGCAGGAACAGTGGGCCGGGAGCACGCGAGATGGCAAGGTATGGGCTGACTCCTGCACGTCACAAGTTGGAGAGGGGCCTTCCTGGGCGAGGCCACCACAGACCCAGAACTCTCCAGGGGGTCAGCATCCCTCCAGCATTGCCAGAGACTTCCAAGCACTTCAAAGAAGGGAGTGTTTGCAAACTCTCTGTTCTTTTTCAGGTGGTGAGAGGGCCCTGTCTGGGCCCTCAGGGCCAGGGCACTTGGCAAATCGCGGTGGAGTGTCGGGGTAAGAAGTTTTGTCCACGGATAAAATTGATAATCCTCCTAACTTCCTCTCCCTTCTTTGCATGTTTGATCAACTTGTTGGGTGGAATGTTTTGAAAACAAACCCCAAAAGCAGCTCTTGGCAACTTAGGCAAATAACGCTGTTCAATTACTGGAATGCAGTCTGTGATTATGATTTTTCTCACCTGGAAAAAGCCACACAGGCTCTAGAGGCTGCAGAGCTGTATTCTGCACCACGTTACGACTCAAAAAGTGCTTCAAGGGACAAACATGTGCCTTTGTTCCTAGGCGAGGAGGCTTTGCACAAGGTGGGCATTCCCAGGGTCACGTGGTGCCCAGTGGCGGACTGGAAGGTGGAGGACTGGCCGGCCAGGACCGGGGCAGCAGAGTCCCGCATCCCCACCCGCACCCCCACCCCTACCCCCACTTCACCCGCCGCTACTAAACCCCACTCACTCTGAGTTCCCAGGTAGGCGGACGCACTAGTGTCCTAGCCGGAGTTACCTTGAACTTACGGAATCTTTTAAGAAACAAAAGCAAATCCTGCCACCATGTTGTAGCTCAATACAATGTGAATTCACCTTTTTTTTTAATAAATGTGTTCTTTTCTGCCATTTTTAAGACAAAGTTTCTGTTAATGAGGCATTCCATTTTCCATTAATAAAAGTTTATGGTTCGCACTGGTGCGTGTGTTTCTTGTGCCTACAGAGCAGAGCCTGGTGCTGACCTGTAGGGCACCATTATTTGGGCAGTGCTGAATTCTCCCGATGTCCATCTCCCCATCTTACAGGTCATTTGCCCAAGGTCATAGAGCTCATGCTTGGCAGGGCAGGGACCTAATTCAGGGGACCTGAATCAGGAATTCTGTGGGGGAGGGGCACGTGCATTGTGGGGCCTGTGGGCCAGTTGCTTCATCCCTTGTGCTGGGGTGCCTGGGGGGAGCGTCCAGCAGCTTGGGGGTCTGACGGGCAGGCACGTGTGCGAGCCCCACAGTGCTCAGTAGCTGCCCTTGGCCGCTGGGCAGGGATGGGTGGCCCCACTTTGCATGGCCCAGTGGTGTCCAATCCACCCACTTTGCCGGAAATGCAAATTCATATGTGAAATCTCAGTTGTGATTAAGAGATTCGTTTTCTTCATTAAAGACAGACAAGGACTCTGGTGGCTAGAGGTGCCATCCCTGGGCCCTACCGTCCAAGCCCCTCCAGTGTGCGAGGCCCTGCTCTTCCTGCAAGCGGGTTTCACTAGTGAAAGTGGTGCCGATGGTGTGATGGCGGTGGGTGTGTATGGCAGGCCTGGGGGCAAGAGGGAGGGTCGGTTTCCCAAGCATCCTGGCACTGGTCCGGGGTGGTGAGAGTCAATCCACAGTGCCACCTGCTGGGAACCTCAGTTCCCTCCCTCTGTAACTAGGACAGCCACCTCACAGGCCACCAAACAATTGCTAGTTCTCCCCATGTACCGTTTCCCACTGGGGTGTTTAGTTTTAAAAGAGCAATCTGACAACCCTGCCCAGCGTGCCTCAGAAACCAGAGAATTAAAGACAGGTCGGTGCAGGCCCTTGGTACCTGGTTGGTCCGAATTGCCACAAATAAATACACTGTGAGCTTCTCCCTCTGCAGGGGCTTAGAATCATTTTCCAATGACAGGTTGACAGGACACCATCTATGTGTTGCACATGGGGGTCTGTGTGGCATGTTAACTGCTACACAGAGGCCCGTCTCTTCTGTGCAAGCTAGAGTCTAGAAATTGGGGACCAGGCCTGTGTTGGGTGACTCAGCCTGGGGCTGTAAGACCTGTTTTCACATCTTGTCACACAGCTGTAATGGAACACATGTTCCCTGGGGGGTGGGGGTGGCCCCCTCAGAGCACCATGCAAGGCCTCCCAACCAGACTGACCACCTGCTGCCCACACAGCCTGGGGGCGCATCAAGTTTAGGCCAGTCCCAAAAAGTGAAAACAGACCTTTGGGCCTAAAATGGGCTGTTTCACAAAGCTGTACGAAGCATTGCTAGGGCTGTGGTTATGTTGTACTATGGGTGGTTTGAAACAATTGTCTTCTCTCACTGTTCTCGAGGCCAGAAGTCCACGTCAAGTCATCAGCCCAGCTGGTTTCTACTGCACGTGAGGGAGAGCCGTGCGTGCTTTCTCCCAGATCCTAAGGGTCCCTGGCCATGTTTGGCATTCCTTAGCCTGTGGATGCATCACCCGGAACTCTGCTTCCTTCTCCCAGTCCTCTCCCTGTGTATGTGTCTGTGTCCCAATTTCCCCTCTTTATAAGGACACTCAAGGATCATACCGGCTCAGGGCCCACGCTCATGACCTCATTTTTCCTTGATTCCCTCAGTAAAGGCCTTGTCTCCAAAGACAGTCACTCTGAAGTCCCTGGGGCCAGCATGTGAGCATAGGGACTGGAGGGGGGTACAGTTCATCCCCAAAATGCCTCTCCATAGTTTTTGTACACAATGGATTTTTTCCAGGAATGCAACTTGGGTAAATTGAGGGGAAATTGCTTATCATTTAGTCCAGAACCTTACCAAGGGTTGTTCACCATTTCCGTGAACAGTGCTGCTTCCATCCATGATCAGAGCTGTGTGAATAGGTCCGAGTGAGCGAGTGCTTGGCGGTGTTTGGGGTGTAACCAGGGCTTGTGCCTGAACATTTAAGGGCCGAGTTAACAGTTCGCATGTCTTTTGCTTTGTATACTGTTTGTATCTGATCAGGCCATCATATTGATGGGGTTTTTAAAAAATTGTGTGCAGTTAGATTATATTAGCTCAGCTGTATTTGAGGAGAGAAGGGAGGTGGAACACAGTTTTGTTGGAAAGGAGACTACAGCTAATGGACACCTGTTTCGGCTCCTCTGACTAATGCCACCCTGGAGACAGCATACACGTGTTTACGCACCTGTTTCCCATTCTCCTGGGAGAATATGTGGGAGTGAAATTGCTGGTCCCACAGTAATTCCGTGTAATCTTTGAGGAGCCGCCTATTGATTGCCACAGTGGCCGTAGCATTTTGCATTCTCCCCCAGCAACGCAAGAGGTGCCAACATTTCCGCGTCTGACCAATGCTTGTGATTTTCTCATGTGTGTGTGGTTGGTTGGTGGGTTGTTTTGTTTTGTTTTTGGGGGTGTGTTTTTTTTAATAATACCCATCCGAACAGATGTGTAGCGGTATGTATAAGCAAAATGTGGTGCATCCAGACAACAGAATATTATTCAGTAGCCTTAAAAAGGAAGGACACCCTGACACCACCTGCACAGCCTGGATGGACCTTGGGGACACGGTGCTCAGTGACATAAGCCAGACACAGAACGACACACATCCTGTCTGATCCCCCTCCCAGAAGGTCCCCAGAGGAGCCACAGCCACAGAGACACAAACTCCAAGTGGAGGGTGGGGCCGGGGGCTGGGAGTGAGCGTGTTATGGGGACGCTTTCAGTTTGGGAGGATGGAAAGTTCTGGAGATGGAGAGTGGGGGTGGTTGTACGATACTGAATGTGCTTCATGCCGCTGAGCTGTGCTCTCAGAAACGGTTATATAGGGATTTTTTTTTTAAAGGTGGGGGTTTGTCGGGTTTCATAGACATGAGAACCACTGGGGTGGAAGCTGGGAGGTGTCTACAGGGAGCGGATACTCCTCTCAGCCTCGGCTCCCTTAACCGGAAGAAGGGAATAATAACTATGTATCAGGGAGGGTCTTTGCGAAAATTAAATTATATATGTAAAAAACTCTGGAGCAAGTCCCTGAGCGCTTAATAACTGTCGACAGGCATTGGAAGGCCCTGCAGGAGTAAGGCCTAGGGTGTCAAAATGTTTTGAGGCCTGGCGAGGAGGAGGGAAGACATCAGCTCTCAAAATACAAAAAATAAACCGCAAAAATCAGAATTAATACCTCAGCCCGTCTCCACAGCTACAAAAATGTGTCACCTCCATCAATTGCTAGATTTTGTATTCATAAAGACTTCATTGTATTTCAAAACAGCTCCTAGGTTAAATTTTTCTCACTTTGCAGGAATTGCCAAGCCTGCGTGGTGATTGCCAGTCCTGAATTGCACGCGGTACTCCTGGTCAAATCGCTTCCAACGCAAAGTTGTCAGAAAGCCTTTTTATTTTTTAAAAAGACAGTCACAAAAGTTGTCAGGGAGTGTCGGTGTGGCCCCTTTTGACCGGACGAGGGGCAGGGTCTCCACTGACCACCGCTCCCACCCTCCCAGTGTTCACCCCTCCAGAGAGGTCAGACCAAGGTCACGGGATGGTGAGCCAGGGTTTGGACCTGGGTCCTCACCTGTCAGAGGGGTTTCACACCTCAGCGTCACTTGGATCAGCAGTGTGCCCTTGGCAAAGTGACTGACCCCCCTCTGGGGCCCTTAGCTTTGTCCTGTCTCAGGTGGGTGCGATGACCTCCGCCCTGGTTGCTGGGAGGATTTAATGAGCAGCCCCGTTGGGCCACGTGTGCTGGAAGCCCCATTGCCCCACGGTGCACCGTTCTCTCCATAGGGTGGTTCGTCTCCTGTCCCCAGAGTGCTGTACTCATTTCAGGATGCAAGGGGCTCACACAACCAGTGCAGGATAATTGAGTGTGTGTTTCTTATGGCTACCTTAACAAGTTAACACAAATTGAGTGGACAACCTTAGTGACGAGACGACACAAACTTATCTCTGTTCTGGAGGCCAGAAGCCCAGGGATTCAGAGGCAGACATCCTGGTGACAAGAGGTACGGTTTTGCCCATTACACTAGGGCAGGACAAAAATCTGCATTGGGGGATCACAGATGTGAACACTGGTCAAGGAAATGAGACTCGTCCATATCCTGGGCCACAAAGACATCCCAGGACATCCCCAAACTGAGTCGCAGCTTCTCTGGGAACCAGAGTCCATCCCCGGGAGGTCACAGAGAGGAAGGCTCACAGCCCAAGAGAGGCTCACCTGCCCACAGCCGCCTCAGCCACCGCTGGGGGCCACATGCTCAGGTTGCCTGGTGGTAAAGTAATGCTCTGAGCACCAGTGAGACAGCCGGACTTGAAGATTACTGTCTATGTTGTTTTGTGCTTGTGCCTAACCTTTAGAGTTGACCCCAAGGCTAACTTCACACTCCCCTGATGCTGTCAGAGACAAATGGATAACCCGGTGGGAAACGGCCCCCAGTAAAGGTTAAAGTGGAGCTAAGGCCCCCAAATCACTCCCCTAAAGGCAGGCGCCCAGGAGCAGCAGCCTGGCCCCGTGGCTTGTTGCGTTGTTTGTGCAAGACCTCAAATCCACAACCAACACCCGCCTCCCTGCGTTTGAATCTGGCTGCAAATACTGACACAACAGAGGCCACCTTCTGCACCAGAAGGCACTCAGGACCTCAGAGGCTTCTGCTCACGTGACTCCCCAGACAATGAACCAGGATCCGGTGAGCTCAGCACATATGGTGTGGGCCCGGCTGTGGCTGGCAGCCCCTTCTCACCCTGCAGGTCAGGGCCCGCATTGCATGTCCAGCCTCGTCACTGTCACACCCCACCTGTCCTCATAAGGTACTGTCCACACCCTTCCCTAGAATGTAAACATCACTGAGGCAGCGATTTGTTCTCTCTTGTTCTGTCTCTTCAGTGCTTGGCATTTCAAAACATAGGCTTCATTATTACCCAGGGGTAGTGAGGCCAACAAATTGGGAGAGGAGTGCCCCCCAAAACACTTTCTGTTACAGTTCCCAAGAGGACAGGGCTGCCCAGGGAAGCCCCAGAGTCTGTCAGGGACACAGGGAGACAGGAAATGTGGGCAAGAGGTCTTCTTGTGGTTTCGATGGGGAGGAACAGGTGAGGCAGGGTGAGCAGGCTTAGGGCCAGCTAGTTTGAATAATTCCAGTGGGTTCTGGGGCATGTGGCTGTCCTTGGTTGTCGGGTACCTAGCCCCGGGGTGGCGGGGCAGGGACTATGACCCTGAGAGCAAAGAGCCCCACAGAGAACGTTGGGTTGGGCTTTCATACGCATTTGAAAGGCACGCTGGGGAATCGTGTGCTGTCTCTGGGAATTAGCTAGCCCCTGAGGGACTGAGGGACTGTCCCTTCAGGAGCTATGAGGCCCCAGATGTTAAAGCAACCAAAACCAGAAAAAGAAAGACAAGGATGTACCACCTGGAGCGTCATAGATGCGTAGTGAATGCTTATCAACTCTACGGAGAGGAGAAAGAACATAATAGTCTCCTATTTTCAAGTTTTCAGAACACTCCACCCTTTGGCTGATCGGGCCTTTTGAGGTCCGGCAGAAAAACTCCCCAGGTTTGGGGTCAGGGGAGGCCACCATATCCTTGCGTCTCGTGGTGTCTCCTGCAAACACCAGGTGGCAGACCATCCCTGCTGAGATCTAGAGGGACGATTGCAAAGTCTGCAAGCTGCCGCACCTCTCAGGGCTTACCTGGAGCAGATCCCTGGGTCCCAACTCAGACCTGCTGATCTGATCAAGGCCTGACCTCCAGTCACTCCTGGGACCCGACCCGCTGAGGGCTTTTTACAGTGACCCTGTCAGGGAGGCCTCCGTAAGGGTTGGGTGGCTTACTTGAGACCAAGCCAGGTCGGGGAGCTGGAATCACACCTGGATGACCTTGAGGCAGTGACCGTGAATGCCTCTGAATTACTAATCATAAAGTGGGCAGGGTGAGTTCTGAGGACACAAGGAGATGATGCATTGAAAGTGCTTTATACAACACCCAGCATACAGTAGGCGCTTAGCAAATGGTTGTCGTTGCTGTTAATTCTTCCAGAAGAGCCAGGTGTAAACCGGGGCCTTCTCCTTGCTGAAATCCCTCCCTCTAAGGATGAAGCCTGCCCTTCAGACTTGGAGGAAGGGGGTCCGCTCGGGCTCTTTTTCCACCATGACTCTATCATCTGTAAGGTTGCATTAGCGGTTTTAAAACAAGAGGCCCCATTTGGCTTCTCGAATTCTGCACGCTGTGGGGTTAAGTACCAGAAGCCGCTGGTGGTTTCTCTTGGCTTTTTCCAGTCCCACCGTCTTACCCATCTTGTGCTGACCCGCTGTGAAGCTGCCGGGGCGCCCCACATACCC
>JAQQAC010023519.1:387919-496730 GCA_029783875.1 Phataginus tricuspis
GCCACAGAAACCTTGCCTTAGGCCCCTGCGGGGAGGCTCGTAAAAGGCACTGAAGCTCCCCCCCCCCCGCCCCCCGCCCGCGTACATGCTGCCCGCCACAGCAAACCAAATACTTACCGACTCGGCTGAAATGAGACCCAGCAGGGTAGGTTTCACAAGCAGCCCAGAAAATGTTCCCTCACCCCCTGTCCCTGGGAAAACAGGGCACAGAGCAGGAACCACGACTCCCCCCCACAGCGCGGCAAGATCAGAGATCCAGGCTCGAGGCCATGCCTGTGAATCCTTCCTCGTGGGCGCAGTTGCTCAGCAAGCCCTTCTTGGGCCCCTCCTGTGTGCCAGTCTCTGTGCCAGGGGCACAGCAGTGACAGACCTGCTCTCTGGGGCTCAGTGGATGCTTTCCAGCAGCAGGTGGAGTGGGGCTGGCTTCCTGGAGGAGGTGACTGGAAGGGCATTCCAGGAGAGGGAACAGAATGCCCAGAAGCCCCCAGGAAGGAATGGGTGCAGCAGGTTGGAGGAAACGGGAGCATGGGAGACTCAGGATCAGAGTGGCCTCTGAGGCCCAGGCTGGTCAGGGATCAGGACGCCAGCCCACAGGCCATGGGAGACCATGTGGATTTTCAGCAGTTGAGGAGGAGCTCGCTGCCTTCCGAGCAGGGTTCGAGGATGACCATCTTTGCGTCTCTTTGGGCCCTTGCTTGATTGGGGGTTCAAAGCCTCCCTGTCCTCCAGGCCCCCACCACGCCCACAGCACTTGCTGTCTTCACGGAGCTAAGGGGAGCTCCTGGGCCAGGGCACTACTGGGGGACCCTGTGTGAAACTGAGGCATGGGGTCCCCTCCCCAAAGGCCAGACCAAGGAGGGAGAAGCAGGCCCGCTGGCAAAACTGAGGAGGTTGGTCACCACGCCCCACCTGCACTGAGTCACAGTAGCAGCCCAAGGAGGTGTGCCATCAGGGGACGGGGCACAAGTGATGCGGCTAAGAACTTGGGCAAGGAGGGGTCCCTGGAGGCGCCCAGCTCAGGAAATGGCCTCAGGCTCCAGAGGCTGGAGGAAGCGTGGAAGAGAAAGAGGGGGAAGAAGAGACAGAGACAGAGAGACAGACCATGAAAGAAAAAGAGGCAGAGTTGGAGACAGAGAGGTAGAAAGCGACAGACTCAGACGCCCACAGAGATGTGGAGCCGCGCGGGCAGCCACGCACCCTTCCCCCGTGCCCGCCAAGTGGCGCCCGAGAGCCACGCTCTGCGTGCTGAGTTGTCCCTCCTGCAGCCCGAGGTCCTTTTGTCTTGGTTGTGTTTCCCTGCCGGGCCTCCCGCTGCCCCAGCAGGAGGCTGTGGGCCCCAACCCCAGAGGCTGCAGCCTCTACCTGAATAGAGGGTGTCCTGAGCCTCCCAATCTGGCCAACCCATACTAAAGGCATGTGGGTATCTGTGTTTGTCTTGGGTGTGTTCGTATTCGTCTGGGAGTGAGTGTGTGCATGTGTGTGTATCTCAGGGGCTGTGGTGTCTCTGTGTGAATGCATTTGTCTTGGGGCGGGGAGGGGGTTTTCATGTGTGTCCCTGTGTGTGTCTAAGGATGAGAGGTGGCAGTGTGTGCCTCACATCTCCATGCCCCCAGAAACCACTACCATCTCTGCTCACCTTCCCCAGCAGATCTATAATGAGCCATCCGGAATTCGAGTGCTGAAACATTTAGGGAACACGTCCTGATGCCCAGAGTCTCTTATGGGACCACAGAGGAAATGCTCTCTGAAGAGACAAGAACAGGTGTTCATGCTGCTGACTGCCCAAGATTTTGGTTCTACTAACTCTAAGCACCTACTATATGCCAGGCTCTAGCTGGAGTGCTGCTTCTATGTTGTGGACTCACTTTCCTCATCTGTAAAATGGTCCTGAAATTAGCACCTGCTCCATGGCTTTGCTGTTAAGTGATTAAGTCAGTTGGGTTTTGTAAAGCTCTTTGAACACTGCCTGGCATGTCCAAAGGACTAGTAAGTGTCAGAAATCATCTCATTTAATCCTTACAACTACAAGCATATCCGTTAACCTGTGGGTCAGTTGGTGCCTGAGAAGTCTCCACTCAGTGCTGGGGATTTGAGGGTTATCTTAAAGACCTAAATAGGTTGGATGCTCCGATACCTGCACTAAAACTTGCCTTTTGGTCTAGCTCAGTGGTTCTCAAATTTCAGTGTACAGAAAAATGAGTAGGCTGGATCATGCAGGTATATAAATCAGAGCCAGGTGTTGTTCCAGGCACCAGGGACTCAGTAGTGAACAAAAACAGACAAAAATCCCTACCCCAGGGGAGCTTCTATTCTAGTGAGGAAAATGTCATAAATGAAACCGATTTGTCACTTGGCAAAGGTGAGTCATTATAAATGGTTACTAACCATCAAAGGCTTTCAATACACTTTGCCATTTTACCTTCCAGAAATATGGTATTAATTTATACTGACAACAGATGTGAATGCCCATTACCCTGTACTCTCACAAAATCTAGTATCAGATACCTTTCTCTAACATTAGAATGGGGAAAATTCTAGGGTGGTTAAGCATTTTCATGTAAGTCTTCCTCCAACAATTTCCCACCTGTGTCTTTTGTGTGTCCAAAGTGGCATTCACGTTCTTTCCATATGTCTCTCTAGTCTTATTTATTTTTAACAACTCTTTACATATGAAGGATGCCATTTTTGAACATGATGTGGCAGACAGCCTTTCTAATAGGCTGGAATAACACAATGCACCAACTGGGGCCATGATGTACCCTCATTTGCCAAATTTTATAGCAATGAATTCCTTATGAAATTTCATTGGATGGGAACAGTTAGGTCCAATAAGTAGTAGCTCTGAAGAGAGCACTCTGACCTGAGACAAGGTCTTTCTTAGCTAACGATCAATGTATTTCTCTTCTGAAAAGATTCAGCACTGTCAGGGACCTTTCTGACACATAAATTAGATGATGCCACTCCTTCCCCCACATTCCTTGTGCTCCTAAGACAACCAGAGGTGGTGTGTGTTGGTTGCCCCTTGGAACCCTGCCTCTCTGAGTGTAGAATGTTCAGGAGGAAGAGTGACTGTTCTGAGGGTCTTGAAGGCCAGGCATTCTGAGATCCTGGAAGTCCATGATTTCGGTGATACCACAATTCTAAGCCTCCGAGGTTCCAGAGCTCAAGGAGTCTCCAAGCTTGTCACTGTCCGCCTGGGTCTTCCATGATTTCCCATGACAGATAATACAGTGTCTCAAGGCAGAAAGCATGCCCCCTCTAATCCAGCAGCCCAGGCAGAGGGCCTACCGCCTGCAGCCACCTGGCTTTTCCTAATGGCTTAATGAGAAAGTCAAAATTAATTGGAACTGGTGCCCAACACTCACAGGGCTCCATGTGGTTGGCATGGCCTCCATATGTTAAAGCCAAGTGTCCCTGGGCCTTGCACTGACCTGTTCTAAACACCAACACGTGTGATGCATGAGTCCCGGAGCTTAGCCTTACAAGGGAGGTGGCTGGGGCTGTGCTGACCCGGTTCTGCGGGTAGATTCTACCGATCCTCCCTGGAGAGAGTGCACACCAGCCTGGGCCCTCGTTCTCCCATGCCCCTCTCTGGAACTTAGTTTCTCTCCTTTGTTCGATGAGCTCAGCCTCACAGTTTTACGTGGGTTACATGTAAATCACTCAGCATGTATGTTATGCTATAACCTGTCCTTGGGCACATGGATAGATTCCAAGAAGGGATATAGCTGGTTTAGCATTTCAGTAGCTATTATCAGAGAGATTACACCATTTCACACTCTGAACCTCAGCGCATAAGACTGCTCTTTTCCCAGAACCCCAGCAGCATGGTGAATTATCAAACTTTTTCATCTTTAGCCACCTGGTAGATTTAATTTAAAAGGGAGTATTTCATGGTAGTTTTATGTTTAGTTTATTGAGAATTAACTCCCTTTCATATGCTTAGGAGATATTTGTATTTTCTTTTCAAAAACTGTTCATGTCTTTTGACTCTTTTTCTATTGGGTTGTTGGTCCTTATTGATTTCTGGAAGCTCTTTACATAGTTGAGGAAATCAGCCTGTTTATCATGTCTTAGAAAGGTTTCCCAGACTTTGTTTATTGACCTAGTATTTTGTGTGTGTGTGTGTGTGTGTGTGTGTGTGTGTGCACACGCAGGAATTTTATTTTTGTAGGTAGGCAGTTACTAAGCTTTTAATTAAAGGCTTCAGGGTTTAATGTCATGTTTCATCACACTAGGATTGTTATATTTAACTCCCTTGTTTTCTTCTAGTAGTTTTATAGTTTCTCTCTCTCTCTTTTTTTCCCATGGCGGGTGGAGGTATGTCCATCTGGAATTTATTTTGCTTTTAGCCACTTTTTAAATCTCCATCTGAAACCTGATGGTTGTGTAAGAAGCTGTGTGATAAGTGGAGAATAGCATGATTGATGAAGCCAGGCAGCTGGGGTTTGGCTAGAGTTCTGGCTTTGCCATTTTTTCAGTGTATCCTCAGGGAAGCCTCTTACCCTCTCTATGCCTCAGTTTACTCATCTGTAACACGGGAGATAACAGTCTCGCGAGAATTAAAGGGAGCTTTCTTTTTTAAAAAATCAAGTACCTAGAACACCATCTGTAACTTACCAGGTGCTTTCCTATTTGCTATTTTTGTTTTTATTTGCTTTTCTTTGAGGAGCCTAATTGGACTTTGTGTCTGTTCCTTTGGCATAGCCAATTAGTGAGTGACTGTGTTTCTGGAATGTTTCTAAGTGCTTTACCTGCAGTAATTTAATGCTCATGACAACCCTATCGGATAGATGGGGACATTGAGGCCCAGGGAGGTTGGGTTCCTTCCTGAGGAACTCCCAAGGATAAGGTTCAGGATCAGCACCCATGCTCTCCACTGTCCTTTTCTGGCCTCAGCGTCCCTCCTCCTGCTGGAGGAGAAGTTCCCAGTGAGTTCCACGTAAGTGGCATCTAAATACAGACTGAGTTGTTGAGGTCAGTTCAGCAACTTGGATCCCCAGAACTGGTCAGTCCTGTCTGGGCAGGTATAGGCAGTGGGTTAGGGGCAAGCACCAATCAGGGGAAGGAAGAGGGTGCTTAGAAAAGTGTGGAAGAAGGGGCTGGTGGGACCTGAGAAAGGGGTGGCAAGACTGGGGGAGGACAGCACGGAATTGGGGGTGGGCAGTCCCCTGGTCACAAGCCTCCTAGGCACACACTCGACTATATGGTTCGTGACCTTGGGCAGGTGCCTCTTGGTGAGAGTGCTGACGTCCCATTCTTCTGTCAAAGCTCAAGATCCGATGTCTGCTGATCTGGGGAGCCATGCCCACCTACTGGCCTTCCCCAGCTTTTCCTCTCCTACTACTCAGGCCCCGACCACACAGAGCTGGGAGTGTCTGTGTCAACCTCTCTGTTCCCCACCCCCAGCTGGGAGACGCTTGAGGGCACAGCCCTAGGCTGAGATTACTCTGGTGCCCAGACCACGCAGACTAGATGCTCGTTGACTGTGCCCTGAAGGAGAGCCTCCAACTCCCCAGGCCCGGTCCTGCCCCAGGGCCTTTGCACGGGCTGTTTGGGCCTCAGCCTGCAGTACCCTTGATACCCAACCTTTTGCATAGCTGGCTCACTCCTCCTTCAGACCTCAATTCAAATGCCACCGGCTCAGAGAGCCCTCCAGGGGCCCTGATCTGTCTAAAACTGCCCGCCGGCCCCTCTCTCCCTCCATAGCACTTCCCACGATGGGGTGCACCGTGTATACACACGGTTATCCTGTGTGCCTCCGTTCTGGGCGTTCGCAGGTACCTGGGCGCCTCCATCCACCGGGCGCGCAGGACGCACTTAATCGCGGCAGGCAGGAGCGAAGGGGTGTCTGCGGGGCGCGAGGACCGGGGCCCAGGCGCCGCCCCAGCCGGTCCGCCCGCCGCCCCGCCCTCGCGGGCCTCCGCCTGCCTGCCGGGGCGTGCCCGGGCCGACAGACTCGCGGACGGGCGCCGAGGGCGCGCGGGGCCGGAGCCGGGCGCCATGGAGGGGCTGCGGCGGGGCCTGTCGCGCTGGAAGCGCTACCACATCAAGGTGCACCTGGCGGACGAGGCCCTGCTGCTGCCGCTCACGGTGCGGCCGCGGGACACGCTCAGCGATCTGCGCGCCCAGCTCGTGGGCCAGGGCGTGTGCTCCTGGAAGCGCACCTTCTACTACAACGCGCGCCGGCTGGACGACCACCAGACGGTGCGCGACGTGCGCCTGCAGGACGGCTCGGTGCTGCTGCTCGTCAGCGACCCCAGGTGGCCGGGGCGGGGCGGTAGGGCGGGCTGGGGTCCTCCTGGGCCTGAGCGCCCGCTGTTGGGGGAAGCGGCTGGGAGGGGTCGGAGGGAGGCAGGCCCCGAGCAGCCTGGATCCCCTCCTGCCCCTGTCTCCTCTCTCTGGCCTGCCTGCCCTTCTCACTATCTCACTGTCTCCCTTCTCGCGCGCGCTCAGCAGCGTCGTCCTGTTTCATTTCCTACCATTCTTTCTCTTCGACTCTCCGTCCGTTTCTGCGTCTGTTCTCCCCCACCTCTCTGAGTCCCTGCCTTCTCTGCCCGTCCCCGCCTCTGCCCTCCCTGTAATCCCATCCCGAGTCTTGCTGCCCACACTGTGACTCCGCCATCTGAGGACTTCCAAAAGGTCCCCTGGCCAAGGTGACCCCTCAATGGGGTCTCCCGGCCCAAGGAAGGTCTGCTGAGAAGGGCATCGGGGCCACACACAGAGCCCTGGGGCAGCTCTGGGAAATGGAAGCTGACACCTGGCAAGTCGGACAGTGAGGTGGTGGAGATGGGCATGGGCCGGCCTTGAGCCCGGGACACCATCTTGGTGGCTGTGGGCAGGGGGCACGCACTGGAGCCGTAGGCGTAACCCTGGAGTCGTTGAGGTCACACTCACCAGGCTCCCCATCATGCCTGGGGTGACGGTTTGAGAGCAGGCGCCTCGTATACCAGTCCTAGAGGCTCAAGGTGGGGTGTGGGCAGCTGGCGGTATGGTAACTTGATGGGGGGGGTCAGGGCTGGGCGCTGGGAGAGGGTGTTCCCAGCAGCAGTCTACCTTCTCCTACAAGTTCTGGCAGTTGGACAATCCACAGGTGTCCATGCAATCATTGCTCAATATGCAGTAAGCAGTTATTGAGTGCCTACTGTGTGCCGGGTCATATGCTGGGCACTGGAGCTCAGTGGTAACCAGACAGGCCTGCCTTCATGGAGCTTGCAGTCAGTTCAGCCAGGGAGACAGCCAGGGAACCGAATGAATATATGACGGAATGCCAGACTGTAGTGAGTGCTGTGGGAAGACGGCTGAAGACCAAGGGTGACGGTGATGTCGCCCTCACAGTGGTGGCCAGGGTAGGCCTCCCTGAGAAGGTGCGTTTCAGGGTATAAGATGAAGGAGTGGATTAAACAAAGAGAACAAGAGGGAAGGAAGGGTGTTCTAGGCAGAAGGCACAGTCTGTGAAAAGGTCCTGGGGCAGGACCAGATTCAGCCCTGCCTGTGTGGAAGGATCATTGAGGAAACCTGGCTGAAGCACAATGAGCGAGGGGAAGAGAGCAGGGTGGGGACGGAGCAGGTTGTGAAGGGCCCTGTGGGCTGCAGGGAGGATTGGGCTTTGACTCCAGGATGGTGGGAGTCCTGGAGGACTGTAGGCAGAGGGGCCCCTGAGTCGGGTGCTCACCTGCGCCCTCTGGTGGATGCTTTGGGGAGGACAGACCATGGGGGCCAGGGCCCCTGAGCTGCCAGGTGGACACTGAGCAGTTCCGGGAGTGCTTGAAGGCCATGAGGTCTGCATTTGGCCTGCAACCTGGGTCTCTGTCCCCCTCCAGGTAGTCTGGGTTGGAGGAGGTGGAGCCATGACCGAGGGGACCAGAGGTGCTGGCTGAAGGAGAAGGCAGGGCTGGGACACTTTTGGGAGGTGCCTCCCAGGAGCCATGGCCTCCCTCTGGGTAAGTTACTCTAGTACTTCAGGTGCAGAAAGGACCTCACAGATTGTAGAGAACGCGGATGGGGAAATGGGGGCCCGGAGAGGAGAAGGGACTCACCTCTGTTAACTATCACCCGCTTCCATACCTCTATGCTTTTCACCCCTTGGTCAAGGACACTGTTCTTACCTTCTCACTTACCTTTAGACTAGCATATGTTGCCACTAATTAACATGAGTGATGCTGCCCCAACTTGCTGTGTGACCTTGGGCAAATCCCTCCCCATCTCTGGGCTCCTTACGCGGAAAGGGTGAGCTTCTGTTAGCAGGTTGTATTCTTTGCCTGCAATTCCTGGGACTGCCACCAGGTGGCTCCAAGGAGCAGCACGCCTCCCAGGAATGGCTACCAGTGGCTAAGGGCCTTCCCTGTCCCTCCTGGAGGGCCCCAGGGCCATCAGGAGTGAAGAGATGGGCTGCAGGTGTCACCGTCCATGTCTGGCTGTTAGGGAAAAGGGAAGAAGGGAAACTGACCAGAGAGCTGGTGTTTCATCCTCCCACAGGCCTGGATTGGAATTGTCTTATCCTCTCCCTCCTGCTGTTCCAGGTTTGGGCTCCTGGGGTGGATGCGTAACAGTGGCCTGACCAGCTGCCACCTGCTGCCTTGACACTCCTGATGGAGCTCCTCATACTGGCCTAGGACTGCCCCACCCAGCCAGCCTGGGAGGGGCCGTGGACTTTCTAAGTGTATGTGACTCTGAGGCCATGGCTTTCCGCTTGGGGCCTCAGGGGTCCGGTCGGCTGTGGGAACCACCAGACCACCTTGGGAGGCTCTCCCAGGAAGAGAAGCACAGAGGGGGAGGACATCAGCCCTCTCAGCCACACCTTTACCCAAGCTGTCCCCACTGCCGGAAGCACCTTTCACACTCCTCTCTGTGGCTCCGACCCCCCTGAGATTCCAGCCTCCTCCAGGAAGTCTTCTTGTATTCTCTCCTGCCCAGCCAATCAGCACGTTTTCCTCTTTGGGGCTCCCACATGCCCCCTCTACTGTGAGCAGCCTTGGCTGAGGGGTGCAGCCAGGTAGTCATGAAATCTCAAATGACCAAAGGTGGAGACGGGGGAACCCCAGCCCTCTCCCAGCTCTCCAGCGTCGTGCTGAGCCCCCAGCCACTTCTCCAAACACCTCCCCAGGTCGCACCTGTGCCTACCCCCTTGGCCATGTGTTTCCCTTAAATCCCACAGCCTTGCCCTCTGCACGGGGTCCCCTGTTTGTGTCTGAAGGGCTCTGCCTGCACGGATGGGGACCTTGGGGGGAGACTGAGGTGTGGGTGGTAATCTTGGGGGGTGTTCCAGGCAGTGTGTTGTGCAAATTCTGGGTACCAGACCCTCTGAGTAGAACACGGGGCCTCAGTTGGACCTCTAACCTGTGGCCACGCAGCTTCAGGTCCTCTGTGCAGAACCTGGGAGAGTTAGGGGCCTGTGCCTGCCCTCGAGGGCAGGGCTCACAGTCCAGGGGCTGGTGCTGCGAGGGGCAGAGGTGGGGGAGACTGTTGTTGAGAAATAATGTTTTAATTAAGAGTCACGTTTGCTGCAGGGTGCAGAGCGGAGACGGGGATAATAACTCGCAGCCAAGGGGAGAGCCGTGCTCCAACCTCGTGTTCGCCTGTTGTGGGGGCAGCACCAGGCCTGCTGGGCTCCACTCACCAGCCTTGGAGGGGGCGGGGGGCAGAGGAGACAGAGAGAGGGACCCCCATTCCTGCAGACAGCTGGTGACGCAGTGCGGGGGACCTGGGTAGCAGCTGTCCCCTCTCCCTCTTGCTGCCCAGCCCAAAGCCGGCTACGCATAGATCTCGGTGCCTGCTCCTTGCGGGTCGTCCTAGGGCAGGGCCTTCAACTTCCTCCCAGCAGTGGGTAAACTGAGGCCCTAGGTATTTGCTGGGCCGCTGGGGGCACACAGCAATGGAGGCAGCCCCGACCCCTGCTTGTGCCTGGTTTGGGTCTCCGTTCATACGTGACCCAGGCACCCAGGGACCCCTCTTGAACAGCTCCCTTGCACATCCAGGGACCTGCGCCCAACCCTGGGCCCTGCAGGGAAGTGGCTTTCATAATCACGCAGCTCCAGCCCTTGATCCCCGGCTGTGTGCCAGGATGTGCCCTTGGCAGGCTCTGACTTACCCTAAACCCCGCTGCAGTGTGAGGTGGTGGCCGTGATTATGGTCCACTCTATAGGTGGGGTGTCTGAGGTCACCCCCTCCTGCCCTGAGCTGCTACCCCTTGCAGCCCCTGAACTGACAAGGCCCCAGCGCAGGCAGGGCGCCTGGTGGAAGAAGGGGGAGGGTTGCCTGCTTCCTGAAGGGGAGTGGGGGTGGGGGAAAGCCTTTTCAGGCCAGTTTGACATTTAACAAACAGTATGCAAATTGCATGCAAATCATCACCCATTTCTTAAGCCTCGACAGCGCTGGCGTGTTCTGAAATAATAATGTTGGACCTGTCCCTTGCCGGGCCTGGAGGCAGGGTCCAAAGCCTTTCCCTCCCTCCCTCCCTCCTTTTCTTCCTTCCTTCCTTTCCTTCCTCCTTTCCCCCTGTGCCTCTCTCACCCCTTTCCTCCCTCCCTCCCTCCCACTTTCTCCTTCTTTTCTTCCTACATCTGGATTATTGGAGGCCTCCCAGTCCTGAGAGGAAACAGTAAAAGTGGCTTCCAGTGTCTCCATTTCCCAGATGAGGAAACTGAGGCACAACCCTGGCCTGAGGTCCCAGAGCCATAGTGTGGAAAGCGTCCCCCACCAAGTGTCCTCATGGGGCCAAGGAAGAGAGATGACAGTGACTGGAGCAATGGGAACTTTGAGGGAGGCTCCAGCCTGACGTGGTTTGGCAGGACCTTGACACACTCTCCAGGGGTTTCTTGGCCTTGAATGGTGGGCTGCCAAGCCTCTGCAGAAATTTGACATTGTCTAGTGCTACTCCTGTAGTCCTTCTTTCCCCTTCCACTCCATCAGCATGTTCTTTGAATTCTGGCCCAGCCCCTGTCCTCAGTTTGCATGCCCTCTGCATTTGGCACTCCTATTTATCCTCCAAAGCCCCAGCTCCAACACCCACTTCTTCATGCAGCCACTTCTGATCCTCCAAGGAGAGCCTCCACTTCCTTCTGAGATTCTCTGGCCCCAGATCTCTCTCTCTGGCCCAGTCCTGACCGCTTGGGGCCGGCGGTCACTGACCACTCTGGCCAGATCCCAGCCCTTGTTTCATTATTACACCGCCACCCCTCCCCCCAGACCTCTGAATATGCACATTCTCTACCCGAAAGCCCTTTCTGGTCTTTTTCACCTGGCGCACCCCTGAATTTTCAAGATCCGGTCTGAGGAGGCACCGTGGGGCCCCGGGATCACCCAGGTTGGGACCAGGTTGGGGCCGGCTTTGAGCGTGTATTGAATAAAAGATGAAGTATTTGAAAATAAAATCAAGTTCAAAGCCTGTAACTTGGTCTTTGGGCTCCACTCTCCCCAGCTAAGCACCCCCTTCTCCCTCTCTGTTGCTCACCAACAAGCCTTTGCACAGCCTGTTCTCTCTGCCAGGAACGCCTTTTCCCTTGACTCCTAGTCTGGGTGACCCAAGCCGGCCCCCTCTCCTCTCTGGGCTGTGAAAATGGGGTAAGCTGGTCCCCCCAGGGCCTCTCAGGCTCCTGACTCCACCCCAGGAGCAAGTCTGGGCTGCGAGGAGTTTCAGGTGAGATTTGGCAACCACTATCCGCGCTGGGGCCCGTGGCGTCCCAGGGAGGGGCCACCTCCCACCCTGGCTACCCACTTGGTTTGTGGTCCCGGTAACTCGAGGGTAATTTTCCCAGATGGCAAGAAAATCCAGGCGGTTCCCAGAGAAGGCAGCTCAGGCAGAAACTACAGGCACCTGGACTTCCTGCTTCAGTCCTGCTCTGCCTCCTTCTCTCTGCCTCCAAGTGGATTCTAGCCTTCTGTAACACGGTCTGGTCACTCAACGGGCATTTATGGAGAGCCCTCTGTGTGCTGCCTGCTGGAATACTAAGGAAGACCCTGCTCTGGCTGCCACAGACAGTGGGCCAGGTTGTTCACTGCACAAAAGTCCTTAGTTGAAGGGGTCAGAGAGCCCCAGGAAGGGGGATCTTTCTGTAATTCACATAAAGGCTCCCATACAGGCTAGCGTTGGTCCTGGCCCTGTCATCCTCCCTCTCTCTCTCCTTTTCTTCATCTGTCTCTGCATCTCACTGTCTCCTTTCTACATGTCTGCTTCTTGTTTCTCTCTTCCCCCATGTCTCTGTGTTTTTTTTTTTTTTTATCTCTGCCTCTCTTTATTATCTCTGTCTGGGTCTCTCTGTCTCCATCTCTGTCTTTCTCTGTGTCGTCCCACATCGCTGGCTGGTTATCTCTGACTCTCTCCGTATCTCTGTATCTGGCTCTCATATGCCCTTTCCAAAAGAACTCCCTCTCCCCTGGCGCCCTGAGCATGACGTCTGGGGCATTTTCAAAAGCTTCTGGGACCATCCATTCTCCAACCGTTGATCACACCCGTATGATTTCCAGGGCACTGGGGAGAGCGTGGTGACCCTGACACCAGCCACCAGCCCTCATGGAGTTCGAGGTCCAGCAGACTCCTCCAGAAGCTACAGGGTGAGGTGGGGGGCTGTTCCTGAGACCCCAGAATCCCCTGCTCTGGGCTAGGCTCAAAGTCCTCCCTTGAATGATCCTGGGTGGTCCTTGTCCCACGCTGGGCCTCAGTTTCCCCACCTGCTGAGGGAAGGGAGGTGTCGAGGCTGGCTGGGCCAAGAGCTGAATGCATGGCATTAGGCTGCCTGTTGGCAGAGAAATCCTGACTCATCCCTGCACCCAGATGAGTTTGAAAGAAGCCTCCAGGGGAAACAGTTGTACAAAAATACAAAGCGACCGCCCAGCCTGCTCTCTGACTCACCTGGGGCAGACACAGCCTCCGTGCCGTCCCCCAGATCACTGGAGGCGTGCCAGCCTCTTCCCCTGATGGCCCCTGGCTATCCACCGGGGGCTGCTGGCCTCACCGTGAGGCTCCAGGCCGGCCCCGAGGCCTCTGACTTGGCACTGACCTCACCGCTGTGGTATGAGCGCCAGACCCACTAAACGCCTTGGCGGGTCCCAGCTGGGAAAAGCTCTTCCTAGCCACAGGGCCATGCCGGGGCTGCAGTCTGTGTGCGGAGCGCCCTGTCCGCACCCCTCATCTCTCATCCTCTGATTTGCAGGCTCAGTGTCCCTTTCTGGGGAGGTCCTAAGCAAGACCCGTTCCGGCTTTGCATTCTCACACCGCCCTGTTCTCTCCCTTTAGAGCATTGTTAATTCAGTGTCTATTTTCCCCACTAGTCTGAGGACACTGTGAAGCCTGAGCTGGGGTCTGGTCTGGTCACCGATGGATCACACAACATTTAATAACCCAGAGTAAGGGGCTGGAGAACCAGGAACACCCCCCACTTCCCAGGCTCCATGAGGGTCCCTTGCCCCAGTTCCCGTCCCCACGGCGTCAAATCCCAGGGAACCCAGGGCCACAGAGGCTCCGGATTGGAATTCCAGGTACTTCGGCTCCTGGCGCCGTGATAAATGGAGAAAATTCAGAATTAATTATTGACTGCCCCACTGAGCTGGCCCGATCGGGACAGATAAAGAGCATCCGGGCTGTTTTGCCTGCCCAACACTTCCCGGGAGTTTATGACCGTATAGTTTTAATGGGAGGCAGCTGGCTGAGAGGAGAGGCCCAGAGGCACCAGGGCCAGGTGGAGCTGGGTGCAAAGCCTGGCTCGGCTGGGCCACTTCGGGCAACTCCCTCTCCCTCTCTGAGCCGCAGGTATCTCATTTGGAAAAAGGGAAGGACTCTCATCTGTTGGGATGAATTTGTTTGGGGAGGCCCCTCTGGGGAATAGCGCGGCACACGGTAAGCACCCAATAAATGCAGTGTCGGTGAAGTGACTCTGGAGGCCTAATTCTGCACCCCCACCTTTACCAGCAGAGTAAAGTGGCTGGAGGGCTGGAGGGCTGGAGACAGAATCCTCACCCAGAGGGGGACCTGTCTCCCTTAAGTGGTGAGAGACGGCAGACGGCAAACAGGTCTGAGTTGTCAGAAGTGATCTCTAAGACAACAGCCATTAAAGAGCAACGGTGTGAACTACTTTTTCCTTCAGATTCTTGATCGCCCGCGCCGCACCTCAAGGGCACAGCGCCCTCTTCTGGACGGTGCAGGGGCTGCTACATCTTAGCACTCACATGTCATGAGTTAGCCACGCGCTGCCTGGTAGAAAGATTGTGGAAACCACATACGTCATTTAAAACTTCCTGGTAGCCACAGGGAAATAAGTAAAAAGGGACAGGTGAAATGAATTTTAATGTGTTTTTTTTTAACTCCATACACCCAAAACATCATTTTAACATGTGATCAATTATTTAATTGCTAACTAGTTAACTTAGGTTATTTTTTTCAGACCAGGTCTTTAGAATCTGGTGTGTGTTTTATATTTACAGAACATCTCGGTTTGAACTAGTCACATTTTAAATGCCAGGGGCTCCAATATTGGACAGTATAGAATTAGGGTATGTGAGGATGGCTTGCCTGAGCGGGCCAGTCGCTTCTGCCCTGCGTACCCCACAACGATGTCCTGCCCACGATAGCCACCAGAGGGCGCCCGTGAGCACGTGAGTCAGGTACCCTTCCTCCTTCGCCCTCCAAGGATCTCCCTGCCGGTGGGGGCAGGTGGGGCAGGGCCTCTCTGGGGTAGGGTGTTCGCTTTCCTCCTAAATGGGTGGGATACGGTGGGTTAAGCAAGAGCAAAGCCTCTGAGCGGCTGGGGGAAGCTGTTTGCCTTGTCTCTGGATCCAGGACAAGTGATAAGTCTTGAATTTTACCCCGGCCTCCTCATAGCCGAGTGACTGGAGGCCAGCGACCTGCCCCGCTGTGCTTCAGCTTCCCGTCCACAAAATCGGTCCAATAACAGGCCGCCCTCGGACAGTGGCGAGGTTCAAATAAGCTCCTGACCTCAGCCCAGCTCTGTGTGGCGGTCATGACGGGGACTAGGGTGCAGCAAGCAAGTCACTCACCTCTGCAGACAAGGGGCCACCAGACTCAGTCACCCAGATAAACGCTATTTTAAGGCAACATGAAAAAAAAAAAAACTTACAATGAATGCAAAAACATCTACAGTGAACAAAGTATCAAAGTGTTAAATATTAGCACTATCTGTGCTTGCACCGGCTCCACCCTGCCTAGCACACCTCACCCTCTTCCCAGGGCGACCACACCTGGGAGGTCCTTCCTCCGCACAGCCTTCCCCCTCCCAGCAGTAAAGGCCTCTGATTAAACCCTAATTCCTGATGATTAAGCCCAGGGATCTGGGGGCCTGTCGACGCACAGGAGGGAGGCCCTGGAGGGGTGGGCTGGGTTGGGCCTCCCTAGGGGAGACGGAAGGCAAGGAAGGAAGCCGCTGAGTGGCTAGAGTGGAAGCCCAAACTTAATTAGCCCCTCAGGATTAATTACTGGGCCCAGGAACAGGCTGAGAAATCTATTACCCTAGTGGTTTCCGACTCCAGGCTTCTCTTATTCCATTATTTTGTCTCTAAACCTCCTCCCCATTCTTTTCCAACAAAATATGTCTATTTTAAAAATGCACCTTTATATTCTACCATGAAAACCTAGATATATATTTTTGGGGATAGACTAGACAGTGTATATAAATTTGCAGGAATACATATTGAAATGAATATATAACTGTTAAAAAATGATCTACATAGTCCAATTATGAATGGTGGTAACAGCGGCTGCCTTGTGGGCATTGAGTATGTGCCAAGCGTTTGCACACTTCTCTTAGGTCATCTTCTCATAATAGCTCTTGGGGATATACGCTATCATTACCCCCATTTTGCAAGAGCTTGTCTGACTCTAGGATCTGCGCTCTTCAGTCCTAACCGTACACACCACAGTGGGGTCTGACTTGAGGTCTTACCCTGAAAAGCCCGGCCAGACTGCTCTATCTGGGAAAGCCACTTTGGGTTCCTGCTGAGACCAGTATTTGCGATTGATTAATTTTGCTTTCTTCCTCCAATCATTTGCCTTGGCCATTCCCTCTATCCCGAATGCCTTTCCTTCCCATGTATGAATCCTCTTAGGTCTTCAAAACTCGGGGCACATGTCTGCAGGAGGCTTTCTTTGTGACTCTTCAAACTGAGGCTTCAGCCACTCCCCGCAGGCCTGACTACTTGGGCTGGGAGTTCCCCATCTGGTTCTGTCCCCACAGCCTGGGAACTTCTCCAGGGCTGGCGCTGTGGACCCCACCTGCCCTAGCTCGGATAGGGTAGCAGTAATACGGGGACGCTCATGGGCTCCTTGGGGCTGGAGGGGTCGTGAATGAGGAAAACATTTTTTAGGTCTAAAATACCTGTAAATTGGTACATGACTCCATATAAGTTTTCCTTGGGGAGGTTTGGAGGTGTCCTAGTTCTCACCTGTCACTCTTCTCTCACCCCCAGGCACTATTAGCCTCTTATTTCGCAGACAGAGAGGCAGTAACCTGAGTCACACAGCCGGGAGGGGACAGGGCCTGGAGGTCGAACTCTGATACCGGAGTCATTGTAGCCCCATTGCATAGAGGGGGAAACCGAGGCACCAATTCCCTTAACTCCTCTAGGGAATTAGCTTATCTGGTGGGGAAAGGTGAACCCAGAGTGAGAGCCTGCCATCCATCCCCCACTCCAAGTCTTTCTTTGGCCACTATAGGTCCACCCTGTAGATGGGAAGACTGAGCTCCATAGAGGAGAGGAACAGGCCGGAACCCACCCTCTGTCACCTTGTCCCTCAATCTCATGACTCTCCCACTATGTGCCTCTCCGCGGCCCTTCCAGAGCTGTACCGTGGGGAGCTTTCTGCTTCGTGAACGTTTGAGTGGGACTCAGGCGCGTTAGCAGGAAACTGGAGTCATGGGTCCCCAGGAAGGCGAGAGTGGGTGATGACACCTGTTAATAGGGGAGCCCTGGATGGACACAGTGGCAGGTAATTGGAATAATGGATTCCCAGGAAGACGCGATGCCTTTGGCAGTTTTAATGATCCACTGCCGGCCGCACCCCT
Organism: Phataginus tricuspis; assembly: GCA_029783875.1. Classification (NCBI taxonomy): domain Eukaryota; kingdom Metazoa; phylum Chordata; class Mammalia; order Pholidota; family Manidae; genus Phataginus; species Phataginus tricuspis. The sequence continues at coordinate 404,932 of JAQQAC010023519.1, forward strand.
TCCGCCAGGTCTCCTGAGCCGTCAGCCTCCTCCGGGCCTACAGGCCACCAGCCTCATGCCTGGTGAGCCCCCAGGACACACACACACACACGTGGGCACACAGGTGCACCTACTGCAGACATGCGGGTGCCTCACACACACGGGCCCCCCCCCCCCCGCCGCGCACACCGGGTTGGGGGCGGCCCACACAGTACCTGTGGGTGGCGCGTGACTTCTCTCCCCACCCACCGGCCTCACTCACCAGCCCCGCCCCTGCCTGCTGCCCGGGAACAATTATAGTGTCAGAGACGGTGCTGCCGCCCTGAGCCGGCCTCATGTTTAATTCATCTCAGGGCTAATTATAACCAGGCAGGGGGCGGGGAAAGGTAACCTTGGCCTCTCCCTCCCCTGCCCTTCCTGCCGCCGGGTGACAGGGGAACGGGGTGAGGGACAGGGGGTTGCATTCCCCTCTCTGCCCCCAGCTCTGCGCAGCTCTGCCAAGCCCGCCAGCCCTTCCTCCCAGGGAGCATCCTTAGAGGCAGGGCTGCTGCCGAAACGGGCTCAGGGCCAGGCAGGGCGGTGGAAAGGACGAATGGGAATTCCAGCTCCGGGCAACTGTGTGCAGGCGCCAGGATGCCTCCTTCCCACCCTCCCCTCCCCTCCCGCCCATCGGGGTTGCTAATAATACCTGCGATGATGTCGGCGACCCCCCCCTCCCCCGTCTTCCAGGCAGGCACCCCTCCAGAGCCAGAGGTCCAGCTTGGTGCCTAAATAGTGAATCATAAAACTGACCCTCGGCAGGCACCACAGAGCCTTCCGCATTGTTCACGGCGTTTGGCTCTCGGTAAATGTTAGCTACTTTCACGGCTGCTATCCTTGAGGGCTTACATGTGTCAGGCATAGTTCTGAGCAGTGTACGTGATCATCACCCGGCCGGGCTTAGGGTGAGGCCAAACTGAAGGAGTCATGGACAAATCCAGCCGGCAAGATGAAAACGATTTTAAATTGTATTTTCAAAAATCCAAACCAATGCAAGAAAGTCCACGTGAAACAAAATGTCCACGTGTTAAACTCAGACCCCGGTAGGACTTGGTGCCCGTTCCGATGGTCCCCACAGCCCCTAGGAGGTGGGGACTGTGATGAGCAACACCCCATTTTACAGATGGGGAAATGGAGGCACGGAGCAGTTAGGTGGCGTGCTCTTGTCCCATCTGCCCTCCATCCTCCTCCATCCTCCTTCCAGCCCCGTGTCCTGGCCTCGGTCAGAGCTTCATACCCCCTCCCCAGCTTGGACCCCTCCCTCCCGGCACCCAGCTTGTCACTGTCAACCTGCCTCAACGACACGGCCCAAAATAAGTGTGGGTGTCAGTCGCCGGCGAGCTCCACCGGGCCACGGGCCCACAGCCCCCTGTAATGTCGCTCTCTGCTGGGGAGAGACCCGAGCTCCAGCGCCTGGCATGGGGCACCCCCATCTTCCTGGGGGCATGAAGCCCCACGTTTGGTTTCCCATTCAGCCAGGTGGGTAACCCTCCAAACTCCAGTTTAAATAAACACGCAGTTCAATCAGTGAGACAGTGGAGAGGGCTCAGATTCCAGAGCCAGGAGCCAGGGTTCAAATCCGACTCCACCACTTGCATGCTTTGTGACCTTAGGAGGACCACTTAACTTCTCTGTAGCTCGGGCCCCACCTGTAAAATGCAATCTACAAAATGCCTCTGGATTCAATGAATAAACTTACGCCTGGAAAGCTTAAGGCAAACTCCTGGCCTACAGCAGGTGCCCGGGGAGTCACTGAAATCACCGGGGCCTTGCCCTGGGCTTCTGATCTCCAGGCATCCTGGCCTCTGCAGGCATATGAGGTAGGCCTGTTTTAAAGGTGAGAAACTGAGGCTCCGAGAAGGGACGGGACAAGTGTGAGGTCGCGCCCCGTGCTGAGTTCCCTCTCTCCCTCCGAGGTCCGGAGAGGGGCAGCGCCGGTGCGCGCGGGCTCGCGGGGCGCTCCCGGCGGTGGCAGCGCGGCGCGGGTGACCTGGCTCGGGGCTCAGGGGCGGGTAGCGCGGGCCGGGACCGGGGACGGAGTCCCGGCTGTGGCGCTGAGCGTTTCCATGGCAGCCTGGCGGGAGCCGGCCGGAGCGATTAGACGTCCCGAGGAGCGGCTGCTAAAAATAGAGCGCGCCACACCGGGCTCATTAGCTGCCGGGTTTTTGGCTGCCAGGGACCTCTCCCGGCTCTCCTTCCCGCGCGCTCCCGGGCGCAGAGAGGCTGGAGGCGGGGCGGCGGGGCCGGGCCGGCCCTCCCTCGGACCTCTCTCCCTTGGTTCCCCATGGCCCTTGGCCTCAAGCCCCCTCATTTCACCCCATTCCCTCCCTGACTTCACGCGCCCCTGCCCTGGATGTCTCTCAGGGGCGCGGGATCTTTGTTCTGCTCTCCCCTCGGTGCGGATCGCGCTGCCTTTTCTCTTCGACTTTCAAGCCCAGTTTACACACCACCTCCTCTGGGAAGGCGAGCCCAGCTCAGGGCCTCATCTGGGCATCCCATCACAGCTCCTGTGAGCCCAGAGAGGGAGAGGGTGAGTGTGTTTTGGTCCCCGAGTGGGGACTAGGAGGTGACAGCTGTGGTGCACTAAGTGTTCCTGGAATGAATGTGGGAAGATTATCTAACCCTGGTGGGGACACTCAGACGAAAGGTTCCAGACCAGAACGTCAGCGGTCTGTCCCCTCTCAACCAGGTTACTCCTCTGCTTACTTCGGGGAGGGTGGCCTGCCTGTGTGACTCGGCCGGGTCACCCAGACTCTCTGGTCCCCTTTCTGCCTTACAGAATCACCACATAGGACTCAGAGTTGAAAGGACCCAACTCAACCTGAGTGGAGCAACCAAAATTTGGAAGGGAGGAGAGAGATATGAAAGGAAAGAGGGTGTGGGAGCAGATGGACATTCATGAAGATATCTTGGAACAAAACCAGGTCTGTTGGAGAATCTGCTGGAGGGCAGCCTCAAACGTGCAGAATTTCCGGGAGAACCAAGAATGTCAGTTTCAAGGTCGGCCGTAAAGGGGGCGCATTTGGCGTGGTACAGCTCGGCTGTTGCCAGGTGGGGAAGTCCAGGGCAGAGTCAGAGGGAAATTGGGAAGAGGAGGGGGGATGATGGGCGGTCTGCAGCAGGGCATTGTTAGCAGGGAAGCAAGGAAGTCTGAGGTCTGCAATGTGGGCCGTGACAGTGCTCAAGAACTTGATTTGAGATCTCTGTTGCCGTGAAACCATGACTATACCATCAAACTGTAATACCATGGCTCAGATGAGGGGGAAGCCGTCATTCCCTGTCCCCCCAGTCTGGGCATAACTGCAGGCTGCAGTGGTGGCTCCACAATCACCAGGGACCCTGTTCCTCAGCCAAACTTCCATCCTGTGGACCATAATGGCTGCTCCAGACCCTGCCATCACAGCCACCTTCCAGAGGATAGTGCCTGGGGGAAGGAAGAAGCTGGAGAGGAGGGCCTGTCTTTATGTTCTGAGGTTACCGCCTGGAAGTTACACCCACCATCTCTGTTGCTCACATCCTGTTATCCATCATGAAGTCAGGCGGTCACGCTGAGTTGCAAAGAGGTCTGCAAAGTGCTGTTTTTAGCTGGAAAGGTCCTGACATTAAAGGAGAATAGAGAATGAATATTGGAGGCAGCCCACAGCTTTGCCACCAAATGGGCTGGGAAGAAGTGGACATTTGTCACTATTTCAGTGCTGCCAGCAGGGAAATGCCCCTTTTCCTTGACCTCTGGACCCCCGAATGACCTGTCCCCATTGCCTCCCTGTCCTACCTTCTCTCTTCCCCCTTCACTTACACTCCTTCAGCCACGCAAACCTCCTCACTGTTCCTTCGACACACCAGGTCAGGTTCCGTCCCAGGACCTTTGCACGGGCTGTTCCCTCTGCCTGGAATGCTGTTCTCCAGATCAATCCCTGGCCTCTTCTTTCCCCAGTCCTTGCCCCTTCCTGATGCCTGTCCTGCCCTGGCTTTCTTCCTAGCAGTCAACACTCTCTAAAACCCTATAGAAGTTACCGATTCATTTACTTACAGTCTGTATCCCCCGTTGGACTGCTTGACCAGGACAGAGATTTAAGCCCATTTTGCTCACTGCTATATGCCCAGTGCCTAGAACAGTGCCCAGCACTCCGTCGGGGCTCAACAAATATTTTGAATGACTGCACTGAACAAATACAGCAGGCACAATGGTCCTCCCTCTTAGAGAGATGGAAACGGAGCTCCTGCGGGGAAAGGTGAGTCCCTCAAGGTCACATGCCAGCAGATGGCAAAATATGTTCATTACCTGCCAAGTTCCCAAGTCCTCTCTATCAGCTGACCCTCTTTCTCCACCTGTCTCTCCCATCCCAACAGTTACCTATACATTTCATTTCTGCTTATGTTTCCTGGGACACATTTCTGTTGCTTGCAGCCAAGAAGCTGGGGTGGCCGAGAGGGCATCTCCAACATGCCTGGCCCATTAGCCTCCTTGTCACACTTCACTGCCACACAAGTATAAAAATATCTGCAAATAAAAAATCACACCTAAGATGACCTCAGTCCCAGTTTGGGAGGCGTGGAAAGACTGAGGCACCGTGAGGCGGAGGGTCCCTGGTCACACAGCCAAGAGGTGGCAGAGGAGACATTTCCATCCTTCCTGCTTCGTCGCCACTGTTAGATGGGGCTGTCCCGCTGGGCCTAAGGGCTCCCACGAGGCAGGAAGGTGAGGGCATCGACTGGTTCCTTGGGGCTGCAGACCCCCTCCCCCCAGAACTCTCCCACCTTCCCAGCCTCGCTCCGTGTCCCCTCGACTGCCCCGTGCCAGGTTTCTGTTTAGTTTAATAATCTCCAGAAAGTTTAATTGTTGTTTTATTCATCCGTGACCTTTTTCTCTCATCTGGAGACGTATTATTGCTAATCTACAAATTTCAAGAACCAGATTTATTTGCAAAACCAATTACCTGTCTATGCAAATGACCTGTTTCTGCGTCCACCTCCCCAGCCAGCTGGCTGGTGGAAGGAGAGGGGGCGCCGCTGCCCGCCCCTGTTAGAGCTGCTGCTCAAACACTTGGATGCAAACTTATCTATAATTCCTCTGAGCGGGGCAGCCCTCTTGGCCCCAGAGTTAATTAGAATCTCAGTAATCAAGGAAGGGCCTGACCCTGCGTCTCTCAGCTCTGACCTCCTGAAGGGGCCTCTTGAAGTGGCTGGAGGCTCTGACTGCCTCCCCACCTGGCCCTTCCATCAGGAATTGTGCCTATGTACTTGTTCATTCATTCATTCATTTATTCAGAATTATGCATGAGTGTCTGCCATGTGCCAGGCTATGTGTTTTAGACTCTGGAGGCAAAACAAGGAATATGCAAGCCAGCCAGAAAGAAAGAAGTCCCATCTTTATGAGTCTGACAGACAGAGAGAGAGAGAAAGCAGGCAAGATAAATAAACAAAATGTATAGCCTGGCACATGGCATGAATTGCAATATAGGAGAAGCAAGCAGGGAAGCAGGTATGGGGATTCCCAGGGGTGGGTGGTCAGGGAGCATGGACTCTTTCCCCCTCCCTCCCTCACTCTGCTCCAGCCACAAAAAGGAGCCAATTCTTAAAATGCAAATATGGTCCTGCCTCAGGGCCTTTGCACTTGCTGTTCCCTCTGTCTGGAATGCTCTTCCTGAAACTTTTAGCCAGACTGACACTCCCTCCCACTATCTCAGCTCACATATCACCTCTTCAGGGAGGCCTCCCGTGGTCACCCCAGCTAATGCGCATTTCCCCCAGACCATTTTGTCCCTTTGCCTGCTTTATCCTTCTCACTGCTTTCTGAAATTAGATTAGACATTTGTGTGTTACTCTCTGGCTTGCTCTACTTAAATATCAGCTCCTTGAGGACAGAGGAACTGCAGTTGTTGTGTTCATTGCTGTATCCCCAGCATCCAGAACAGTTTCTGGGCCCTCAATACGTATTTGCTGAACGAATGAATGAGTGAACAAGGCAGAGGCCGAGAGGCCATGCTAGCCGTGGTGTGGAGGATGCAATGACTTCTTGCTGTGGTCACTGTGGTCTCCGTGCTCCCCCTTGGCCTCGTGGAGTGGCTGAAATGGTCCCGTGTCACAGCTGAGAATATGGAGGCTTCCAGAAACCAGCTGCTGAAGTAGTCTCCCTCAGTGATCCTTAGGGCCCCTGCTGCTGTCCGGCATGAGGAAGGGCCAGAGAGGTCACTTGTCAGAGCCTGGGTGGGAGGCAGGGCCCCGCTCGTCCACCAGGGCAAGAGGAAGTCATGGCTGACCCCGCCTAGGTCTCCCCTCCCTGGGCTTCAAGACCCCACCCATCCCTTGTTTCCCCTCCAACCTTTCTGGCTGCGATTCTGGTCTCCTTCGGCTCCTTGTCACCCCTTCAAGCCCCTCCTTGTCTAGGGTCCCCACGTCCTGTTAAGGGGCTGCTTCAGGCGCCCTGCCCTTGAGCCACATGCCAGACATCGGCCTCTCCTTTGCATATGCTGTTCCCTATGGCTGTAACACGGTTCCCCTTTGGGCCCTGCCCCCAGTCTAATTAGCCCCATCCCTCCATTACACACCCTGGAGCAGACCGAGCGTGTCTTAAAAAAGTGTCACAATTTCAGTGATGAAGTTGTTTGTTCAACAGTTTGTCTAACATTTATCTTCCCGACTAGACGCTAAGCTCCAGTGGAGGCGGGGCCTCAGCTCAGCAGGAACTTAATAAGTATCTGTGGAAAGATCAGAGCTGTGGGTGGGTGTGGATGGATGGAAGGAAGGATGTGCCGGGCTCTGGCGGGGGGATGAGGGATTGTGTGGATGGACGGGCTTCAGATCATGAAATCTCCCCTTGATGCACTAGCTGCCCCTGGCAGTGGACCCTGGAGGACCCCCATCCAAGGCCTGCCAAATGGCTCAGAGGATTCAGCAGACTCTGTGTATTTGGGGGGCAGATACGGTGCCCAAGACTCTATTGTTCAGGTGGGGTTGGGGGAGCCAGGCCCCCGCATGGGATTCCACGGCCCCCTGCCCTGCATACTGGTGCCCCCGTGGCCCACAGCTATGAGAACCCTCCCACGGAGGGCCCCGCTTTTAGCTGAAACGCAGACCCCCAGTACTCCCCCCCCTTTCTCCTTCTGTCCTAGCCTCCTGCCGACTCAATTATTCTGCTGCCGGGTTGGCTGGCAATTTTCTTTGCAGGCTGAGAAGCTGCGTTGGTGTCTGTGTGCCTTTGAACAGCACAGAGACCCAGAGACACCGAGAGAATGAGAGACAGAAACAGAGAGAGAGAGAAACAGAGAGGAAAGTCAGTCTGGGCTAATCCCACCCTCAGGGCCTCAAGGAGGCATTCAACTTACTCAGAAACGCTGACCATCCTGCACAGACTCCAGAACTTCCCCACTGACCTCATTTCACTCCCCATTACCCCCCCCCCCACCACACACACACACTCCAGGGCACAAAACTCAGCCCAGATTTGCTGAGGACCTTGCTAGTGGCCAGAATAGCTCAGAGATGAAATGGGAATGGGTGGAAAGTAGTGAGCTCCTCACTCGGAGAGGAATCCAAGTAGAGGCCGTGAACCTGAAGTTCCTTTCAGATCTTACATGTGTGCAAGGTGCCCATTTATTCGGCAGTGGGTTCTTTAATTTTTTTCTGAGCACTTGCTAAGTCCCAAGAGCTGATATAGATGGAGTAAGCAGCACAGAGGGAGGGGGGGAGGGCAGGGAAGGGACAGGGCAGGTTGTGCAGGACCTCAGGGAACCACGGGGAGGACTTGGGCTTTGCCCCCGACGAAGGAGGGAGCCCTGGAGGGCTGTGGGCACGGGAGGAGACCTGACTCTGATTTACCAAGGGCGGCTGCAGGGCAGGGCAGTATTTCCCCCTCTTTGGCTGTGTGACCTTGGACAGGTCCCTGCTTCTCTGGCTCCTGAGCCCCTCTGTCTGCTCGAAGGTGAAGTGTCTTCTGTGCGCCCTCCTGGCCCCTCCACCTTGGGCCCCTGCCACCTGAGCAGCCTTACGGGTCCTTGATGGCAGACTCCGGCGCCCTGTATCATGGGTGATTATCTCCAGCGCCAACACCCTCGCGAGAACACTTTGCAGACAATAATGAAATCACCTAATCTCGTGATCGGAGACTTAACAGGGACGTTCTCAGCAGCCGCACCTCTCCCCAGGGTGGAATTCCCAAGGCTCCCGCGAGGAGAGAAGACGCTTCCTTCTCATGTTCTGCCTCCCCCTGGCAGGAGCTTAAGCAAAATCGGCCGCTCCCAGGAGAGGGATGTGTGGGACTGCCTGTTTCATTCAGGCCCCACTGCTGTCTTTCAAGCTCTGGCCATGCACCCTCCATGCTGTTTGGTTCTGGGCACCTCCCCACCCTCTCTGGATCTCAGTTTCTCTAAAACTGGCTCAGACACTGCTTGGTCTAAGCCCTCCTTGGGCGAGGAGCTGCAGCATGGGAAACACAAGGTGGGGTCGACCCAGGAAGGGTGAAAACTTCCCCTCTCGCCCTTTATCCCTGCTTTTAAATAGTCACCCAATGCACATAACATAAAATATACTGCCTGAAGCATTTCTAAGTGTATAGCTCAGTGGTGTTAGGGTTCCCTGGTATGAATGGATCATCATTCAAGGTTTTCTAATAAGTCCTTCATTTATTTATCCCTTCCAGTCTAGCTCTAGAGTTTTTGCTCTAGCCACTGAGCTATCCAGCTGGGAACCCTTGCTTTCTGGGGTGATAGTTAAAAAAACAAACATATTTAGCTACAGGTAGAGCAGCATCAATGACCAGTAGGAATGGTGGCACTGGAGCAGGTCCCAGCAGCACCGTTAGTGTCCAGACCTTGGAAGGGGTCTGGGGGACTCAGGGATGGGCCAGGAAGTCATCTATTTACCAAGCATTTCCTGAACAGTGACAAGCCCAAGGTCACGGCCAAGTCTGGAACACAAGTTTTCTGGCTCCATATGTATCTGTACTTTGGTTTGAGGCTTCCTGGAGACAGTTCTGCTAATCTCCAGCCAGGTGTATCATTCCTTGTTCTTGAGAGGATCTTGGGTTGCTGGAAACGGAAAGAAGAGGCCAGCCGATCCTTAGGGAGCATCCATCACAAGCAGCTGGGGCCAGGATGGCAGGGAGGGACCCCATCTGTGGCAGCTAAAGGGTCCCGAGAGCCCCCTGGCCAGTTCCCGGTCCAGCCTGCAAGCCTGGAAGGGCGCCCCCTTGCTCCTGAGCCCTCCTGGGAAGGTGGATGGAAAAGGAGGGCATTGAGATGTCTGGCGGGGTGGAACGTGACATTTTTTTAATCAGAAGAAGGTGCCAGCCACCTCCCCTTTGTCGAGTAGAGACAGATAAACTCTGTGAAGCAGAACTTCTTTATTTAGGGTGAGTCAGTTGAATGATTCCTCCTAGTTTTATTCATATTTAAGTGGGTACCTATTGTCCTGAATCTTGGCTGGGCTCTCTTGTTGGGGGGTCAGCGGGCTGTTGGCTGGGACAACCAGGTTTTCTGGTTATTGTAACTCCGGGGGGAAAATCCCAGGGCAAAACACCTTTGAAACCGAAATCAGTCAAAGGGAGAAATAAACTGGGAGAAACCCGTTTATGTCTTACAAGCAGTCATCCGCTTCTGCTCTCCCATGTCTCTCCTGACCCAGCTGCAGAAGAGGAGACCTCATTCAGCCTCTCAAGTCCAGATATGCCCTGCTCACCCTTGGAATTACCTATTGATATGGGGATGCACTAAAGCCAGGCAAGAGAGTCTGGAAATATTGCAATTTTACCCACAGTCATCTTCCACGAAGAGCAGAGATGTTTTTCTGGCAGACTAGCCTGAGGTTATTCGCATGGCAGCTGGCCTCCGAGAGAGTGAGCAGAAGCATGCAAGGTCTCTTGAACTTGGAAGCAGGTCTTTTCCAGTTGAACCTGGAGAGCACTGTGGCCTCAGCTGACACCTGACTGCAGCCTTGCAGGAAATCCTAGAGCGACAGAAACTGTGATAATAAATTAATGTTTTAAGCCACTGAGTTTGTGGCAACTTGTTACGCAGCAACAGCTAACGAATACACCTCTCCCCGAGGTCCATGTAAACTCCGTGCAGAGCGGGCCAACGGGGACGAGGTGGAATTTACCAGAGCAAAGGGACTGAGATTCCTTTGCTTCTGAAATGCTCTCTGATGGGTTGAGGTGGCCCTGAGACTGAGTCAAGGAAAAAAGGAGAGCTTGTTGGTTCTAACGCAGGTGGGGCTGGAAATCCTACTTCTCTCACTTCCCCTAGCTTGGTGATTAGGGCCTGGACTTATTCATGTGTGTTAACCAAGTGGCTCTAATCTTGGGGACCCAAGTTGGGGTTCCATGGGGCTGGGGCAAGAATCTGGCTTAGCAAGGACAACCAAAGCTAAGAGAGGCAAGACGGCGCAAGACCAGCGCTCAGCAGTGACACCTTGTGGCAGCCACAGAAGTAACCTCAGAATGTCCGCATCCACCCCAACCTGGCACCTCTCTCTGGTTCGTGAGGCTCTGACAAGGTTGACTTCAACCTGAGCACCAGGGATGGAGGCTATAACCCAGTGTGGCAGCCCCCACCCCATCCTCTGGATATTTTCCTGGCTGCCGGAGCTCGCTCAGCCCCAGGCGGGCCAGGCCAAGGCAGGAGAGCTAATGCGGCCCTCAACCTTTATAGATGGAGAGTGGCTGGAAACATGCAGCAGCTCCCTCATCCCGCTGTTGGTATGACTCCCAGGCACATTTTGCCGCCTCCTAGAGGCTCCCACACCCTCACCTGCTCATCAGCGTCCCCTGTGGCGGCTCTTTCCTTCCAGGTCTCACTTTCTTCTCCCCTCTTGAGGCTCCCTGGAATCTTCTTGTGTTCCCGACCCCCGTCCTGGCTTCGGGGCCTCATTTTGGGGGGAGATCAATCGAAGACACCCAGAGTGGGCCAATCAGAGGATTCTGAACTTCCGGCTTCAGCGATTGGCTTAGGGCTACCACCGTGACCCAAGTTGACCCAATCAGAGTGAAGTCCTGAACATCCGCTGGGTTTCCAGGGCGGGTCTGCTCTGGGGGAGAAGACACGCATTTCCTCCGAGGTTGCTGCTGATGGGAGCCTGGTCTTTCTAGGAGTTATGTGGGAAACACTTCCCTGCGCATGCAGCTAACAGAGAGGGAGGTGGATGATCTTGACATGCTTGGAGCACCTGGATCAAACTGTGCCTGAGAGCAAATATTTTGCCCTTTTTGCTTGAGCTGATCTGAATCAAGCTTTTTGCTGTTGTTTTTTTTTTTCTGTCACTCGCAGACCACAGAGTCCTGAGTATTGAAGATCCAGGTCTGGTGGGGCTGGGCTCCTGGGCGCTGTGTGAGTTTGTTAGGGGTCTGCCGTAACAAAATCCCACAGACTGGGTGGCGGAAACAAGACACTTATTTACTTAACAATTCTGAAGTTTGAAGCAAGGTGTGGGCAGGGTTGCTTCCTTCGGAGGCCTCTCTCCTGGGCTCGTAGCTCGCTGTCCTCTCCCTGCGTCCTCCTGCGGTCGTCCTGCTGCGCGTGTCTGGGTCCTAATCTTCTCTTCCTGTAAGAACACCAGCACTATCGGATCCGGGTCCACCCTAATGACCTCTTTTAACTGAATTACTTCTTGAAAGACCCAATCCCCAAATACAGTGACATCTGATGTCCTTGGGGTTAGGGTTCCGACATGTGAATTTGTGGGGGACACAGTGCACTCCGTCACAGGTGCCAAGTGAGCGTCTCTGCATGTGGGATCCATAAAACCTCTGTCACTGCAGAAGTGCCTGGGTTGGTCCTGGGGATGCAGGGGGGACAGGGTTGGACATAAGTTGCTAGCACCTGGGAGGGGACGGGTGCAGCTGAGTGAGTAGCTTTGGGGCTGGAGGGAGGCCCTGCTGGTAGAAGCCCTTCCTGCAAAGTGGTTGAACGTGGCGCCATGGGGCCCTACTGCTTGAGTTCAAATCCCAGCCCTGGATCTTGCCTGTCTTGTGGCCCTGGGCAAATCAGCAAACCTCTCTGTGCCTCAGTTTCCCCTTATAAGCACCCAGGTGTTTATCTTCTCCTACCCAGGTGCCTCACTGAGTCACTAACTTCCAGCCTCCACACCTTTGCTCAAACCATTCCACCCACCAGGCCTTCCCCCTTTCCTCTGTCAGTCCCTCCAAATTCTCCCCATATTTTAAGGCCCAGATCAAATGTTGCCTCTTCCAGGAAGCCTGCCCAGGCTACCTTTAAATCTCCCATGGTCTAACACAAGATTTATCTACTGTCAATATCCAAAGTGCTTGTCATACTTCAGATAACCCTCACATTAGTCCCACCATGTACATTCGTTCTCCTAAACCCATTTTGTAGATGAGAACACTGAAACACAGCCAGCTTAATTAGCTGGTCAGCTCTAGAGAAGTTTCTGAGAAGAGGGCCTGGCCCATGCACCCCGTGATTTATGCTCTTGTTCTCTACTCTCTCCCTAGCTGGCGAATCCTGCTTCTGAGTGTGCATGACGGACGGGCTGACCTTCCCCCCTTGGTGTCCTGGTGGGATGCCTTCTCCTGGATTCAAGAAGCTGGACAGAGACTGGGAGATGGAGGGATGGAGGGTGGGGTTGGGGGACAGCCAGCAAGAGGGATGGGGCAAGATTGATCCTGGGCAGGGCCCTGGGCCTCTGTGCCGCGTGGCCAATGGCTTTTGCAGAGATCTGTCACGTTGCAGACTCAGCACTTGGCCGGCTTTCCCCGGACTTCTGCTGTTCCAGCCCCTGCCAGAAAGAGCAAGGGCCTTAGTGAGTCCCCGGTGCTGCAAGAAAACCCAGCAGGATCGTCCACAGTTTCCATGAGGCCGTAGCTTTCTCCTCAGAGGGGGGAGGGCAGCAGGCAGTAGCCAGGTGGGCTTGGACTCAAGTTCGGACCTGCCACCCATGGGGTGACCTTCAAATGTCCTTCAACCTCCCTGGGCTTCCACGATCTGCTTTGTAACACTCTTCTCTAGGGGGTCAGCTCGAGCATGAATTCCGGGGGCTGGTGTGGGTGAAGCAGGCACTCAACCAATGATAGCCAGAAAAATAGTAATGACACAAATCATAGCCACGGTTGCCAAACAGCAGTTGGAGGCAAAGAGCACAGGCTTTGCAGTCACACTGGCATGAGTTCGAAATCCAACTCTGGAATTTGTGAGACTCAGGGGGACCGTAGGCAGCTTGTTCAATCTCTGGGGGCCTTGATATTCTGATCTGGGCCTTGGGTCCAGGGGTATTTTTTTTCCTCCATGGAGGCTGTGAGGAGGAGGCGGGCGGCCCCGGAGGATGAAGGCTGTCATCCCCAGAACCCACAATGAATACTTTAGGTGACATGGCAAAAGGGAGTTAACACTGCTGACAGAGTGCAGGTTGCCTCTGGAAGCTGGAAAAGGCAAGAAACATTCTCCCCTGGGGCCCTCAGAAGGAGCCAGCCCTGCCAACATCTTGACTTTAGCCCCCTAAGACCTGAGTCTGACATCTGGCCTCCAGAAGTGTGAGATATTAAAGTGTTGTTTTACTAAGTGTTTCACTAAGCTGGTGGTAAAACTGACCCCAGGCCCTGGCAGATGTGGGTCGGGAGGATGTCCCTGTTCCCTGCCTCCCAAGGTCCATCTTCCTGTTCTTCCCCATCTGCAGAAGCACTGCTGAATGGAAGAAGTAGACAGAGAACACTCTGTTAACGACAGCACTTCCCAGACTCCCTTGCAGCTAGCCAGATGAGGCGTGTGACTGAGTTCTGGACAATGAGTTTTTGGGAGGGGCTTTGGAAGTGATCCATACAGGAGACAGTCCACTGGAGGATGCCACCTTTATCCTTCTATCCATCCTTTTTTTTTCTGGGCTGATCAAACAAGGATGTGATGACTGGAGCTTGGGCAATCATTTTGGACTATGAGGAGCAACATGGTAGACATTCTGAGAAAGATACAGGACTATGTTCCCTAACAGCTGAATCAATCACCCATGGATGGATAAGTCATTTGTTTATTTAACAGACATTTAATGAGCACTTTCTGTGTGCCATTGGGAACATATCTGAACAAAACAGACAAAAACTCCTGCCCTTGGGAGCTGACATTTGGAGGGGATAATGAATAAATACATAGTATCAGGAAGTAGTAAGTGCTAGGGGGAAAATGAAGGAGGGTAAGAATGCAGGACTGATCAGCGAAGCTTCCTGGAAGAGGTGTCTTTTGAGAAAGACCTCAATGATTTGTTATGTAAGATGAAAAATGTTTCTTAATGTTGGAGCAAGTTACCTTGGGTTTTCCTGTTATTTGCAGTCTCGAGCATCACCACTGGTGTTTCTTGAGTTCTCACACCAAATCTGCGGGCTGGAGAGAGACTCTGGTCATCCTGTTTTACGGACTAGGAGACTGAGGCTGGGAGGGGGACGGAACATGTCCTAGGGAGAGCCAGGATTGGAACCCTTAGGTGGAGTGGGTGTGTGGGAGCCATGGAAGGTTTGAGACTGGGAATATGCAGGGAGATGTGTGTTCTGTCAGTGGGATCGGCGGGGTGGGAAGATGCATGAAGAGACACGTCCAACCTCCATGCCTTTGCACCCGCAGTCTCCCCTGCCTGTGATGCCTTTTCATTCCAATCCCAGTTGCAGCCACATGCACCTCCTCCAGGAAGTCTTCCTGGCTTCCACAGGCACTGTGGCCCCATCATGCCCCGTGGCTGAGAGCTCAGAGAGTCTGGGGACAGTCCTGGGTCCCTCCCTCTTTCTCAGCTGCTGTGCCATCATGTTTATGCATTGCTCTGGAAAAAACTGATTACATTCCAGCCTGACCTTCTCCCTGTCGGCGGGACCCATTACCTCGTCAATCACACAGCTCAGAGGGGGAAAAATTATTTTATCTTTAATGATACTTAAAACTGCTCAGCAGGGCTCTCACGGGGACTGGGTGTGGGCGGCAGCCGAGCCCTGAGCTCTGGGTCTCTGTGTCCCCCGGGCTTCATTTCCTCTCTCCCCTCGAACAGAAACCGCTGGAACCTTCCGATTTGCAAACTTAAATTATCACCCCCTGGGACCACATCATCTTCAAATAGGGGGTGCTCCTCTTTGCACTGTCTCTCTGTCTCCTCGTCTTGACTGTTTGTCTTACTCTGGAAGACCCAAGTGACTCCTCCCATGTATCAAGTGCCCATCCAGCGTGGGCACCCACAGATCATTTTCTTCTCTCCAGCACCCCGTGATGGCTGTGCCATGACCATGCCCATTTTGCAATGCAGAAGACTCAGGCCCACAGAAGCAAAGCTCTTTTTTCAAGGTCACACAGCAATAATAACAAGACTGAACCTGGGGTGAGTTGAACCCGGGTCCCTGCAACCTGTCTAATCACTCCCTGCACAGAGAGCAAAGCTGTTGCCCCCTCCCTCTGAAAGCAGGCATTGAACTCTCCCAGTGGGATTGCCAGGTAAAATACAAAACACGGCATTAAATTAGGATTTCAGATAAACCATGAATAATTCTTCCATATAAGTACGGCCCAAATAGTGTATGGGATATACTTATGCTAAAAATTCATGTGTTGTCTCTCTGAAACTCATATTTAACAGGGCCTCCTCTATTTTTATTGACCAAATTTGGCAACCCTCCCATGGGGCTCTGGAAGGTTCTAGACGCAATGGGGCAGATTCATTTACATGCACAGTGCCTGGTTCTCATGGCCTCTGCATGCAACAATAAGGTCTGGAGCACATGGAGAGATTTGTGGGTAATACCGCCCCTCTGCCCACACCAGGGCCTGCCTCCGTCATTTGGAGATGGGCGCATCCAGGGGGCTTGACTGTCTTGGGCAAAGATGATCAGAAGTCTCTCTCCCAAGGTGACAAAGAATACAGCCAGTCTCAGCCACTATCTCCCGGACCTGTCCTCCCAACCCCACGCTGGGCCCTCGGAACACCCCCTCACCGCCCATCCCCATGGCCCTGCCCTCAGGGTGTCAAATTCTCCCGTTCTAAATTTTGCCCCGATATCAATTAGGGCCCTGGGCAAGTTGATTATAAATCAGCTATTTTCATAATTGTTATGTCTTTAACAAATCAAAGCCGTGCACGTCGCCTGCAAAATGGAGCCGTTCTCTGGGGGTCATCAATTACCCAGGGGAAGACGGGCCCACATCCACATTCCCCGTCCCCCACCCAATCCGGAGAGGCAGCTGACCGGCCAGCCAGTTCCTGGCCCCGGGCCGGGCCGTTCCATTATGAAATTGCTTAAACAGCATTTTAAATAACAAAAAGGGATATCATTTAATTTTTTTCGCCATGTGGAGATCAATATGCTTGTCCTTCGGAAGGCATGATGGATCGTCTTGGCGAGCTTCTCCGAGTTAATCCAATTTCCCTGGGTCTGGCTGCAACTGGGCAGGTTGGGCGCAGGCTGGGCGCAGGCTGGGTGCAGGCTGGGACCTGTGGGCTCGCTGGGTCTTCCCAGCCCCGGCCCATGAGCACTGCAGGCAGGGAGCCAGTTCTGTATAGAGCAGGGCTTCCCAATCAGATGGGTCTGCCCCCCAGGGGACACTCGGTGATGTCTGAGGACATCGGTGGTTGTCACACTGGGGGTTCTCCTGGCTTCGAGTGGCTGGGACCGGGGGTGCTGCCCCCCACTCCCAAGGCAGCCCCAGCAGAGAACCACGCAGCCCCATGTCAGCAGTGCCAAGGGGGAGACCTTGCTTTAGGGTAATGCATGGCAGACAACTTAGGGGACCCCTCCTTCTTCCCCATCTTTGCTTCTGAGCCCTGTGTCCTGGTTATTTCAAAGCTTGGAGGAACCAGGCCTGCTGTGAAAGCAGAGAAAGCCGGGTTCAAGTCTTAGGTCTGCAGCCAGCAGCTAGTGTTATAATCCAGGGAAGACGGGCTGTTTAGTTTTCTCCTCCACCGCATGGGCTTCTGGGCACCTCGCCTGCCTTCCTGCAGGGCCCTAGAAATCCTGGAGTCAGTGATTCAATCCAGTCAGTGAACCCCGGGCATGTAACCGTGTACTTACTGTACACGGTATACGGTGGCCTTCCCGTGTGTCTGTCTTCACCTGGCTTCTCTCTGTGGCTCTGTGTCCAGATTTCCTTCTTAAAAGGACACCAGTCATACTGGATTTGGGCTCACCCTAAGGACCTCACCTTAACAGAGACCCTGTTTCCAGATGAGGTCACATTCACCAGTATTGGGGGGTGTTAAGACTTCAGCATTCTCTTTTCTTTCTTTTTGGAGTAGGGTACACAGTTCAACCCTAACACCCGGCTTTGGGACTTCCTACCACTATGGGCAGGCTACTTTGTCCCCTGTGAGCCTCAGTTTTCTCACCTGTAGAGTGGGACCGGTAAGAGCCCCCGTGAGGCTTGCAGGACACCGCATGGGAGAAGCTCACGGCATGGGGCTTGGCCGAGTAAGTCCCTAAGAAGTGGTCCCTAAGAAGAAGTCCCTAGACAGGGCCCTCCGTTTCTGCTGGCATTCACTAGGCTCTTTCATAACTGGGGGCGAGAAGGAGGAGTCTGGGGAGGGTACAGGGGCAGCAAAACGGGAGATGGGGAGGTGGAGGGTCCCGGCACGACATAGCTGGCTCACTCCAATTTGGGTAACTTGTGATGACTTGAATAAAGGTACTATTTCTAGACAAGACCTGAGTCTTTGGGAAAGGGACACAGCCACCCTGCAGGCAGAGAGCCAGGGAAGTGCATACCCAGCCCTGTGCATCCTACCCAACAGACCCCTCTGTTTGCCTGGTCCCCTCGGGGGACGCTGACCCAACCCTCAGTCCCAGGAGAGAAACGTGACTTGCTTAAGGCTGATCCTGCCTTTTGTAGTCATTCGCCGGATATCACCGGGCCCTTGCTACGTGCCAGGCACTGTTCCGGGTACTGAGGATACAGTATGGTGCCTAATGGTCATCTGTCCCTGTCCTCGTAGGCTGTCTGTCCAGGGGTGGGAGAAAGACGCATAAAACAATAAACATGATAAATGAGTAATGTGTATAGATGGTAAGTGGGAAGCCAATAAGCAGCAGGGTAGAGTCACACGTAGCTTGGTTCTTGAATCTAGTCTCTCTCTCTCTCCTTCCCTCCCCTTAGCTGGCAGCAGCGTCCTTTCAACCCCGAGGGAACCAGATTTAGGACAAACGTGGCAGAGGAGACAGACATTGATCCTTCCCGGGGCGCATCCCTCTGTGGGGGGCCCAGGCTCATTTAGCCTGAGAGCCAAAAGAGAGTCTAAGCTTCTCATTTTCCAGGTGGGGAAGTTGAGGTCTAGAAAGGGACAGAGAAATCTTGGCTTGGGTCCAGCCAACATCCTGACCTCTCTTTCCAGGGACTCCACTGCTGCGCTGACTTTGGGTGTACCATCTGGGCCGAGGAATGCGAGGAGGAAGGGTGATGAGGAGGGTGGGACAAGCCAGCCAGGTGTGAGTGAGAGCTGGGAGGTGGGAAAACTTGGCAAGTTTGGGGAAGATTTCTGGACTAAATGTCAGAAGAGGGACCGGAGTTTGATTCCTGATGACCACCAAAAATGCTGGATCAAACCATTCTTGAAGTCCACCCTACTTCTGAAATAAATGCAAACCTGGCCCCATTTTGCCTCATGAGCTGCCGAGGCTGTGGGACATTCCAGAAACCTACAAACTCTGTGGGAAGAAAGGTGGAGAGCTGGTGGAGCAGCCCTCTCCTCTGGTGGTGCCAAGACATGGTGCTGTTGTCAGGTTGAACTGTCTGGACTGAAGTCTCTGACAGCTGGGAGTCATGGAAGGTGCTGGAGCAGAGAAGTGATTCCCCTAAACCCACAGTGATTGCATTTTCCTTTCCCTGGCCGGCCTGGAGAAGGCCTTGGGCCTGGCGGCCAGCTGGGACCCCCCTATCCCCCTGCGTACCCCCTCAACTGCAGGAGCCCCGGAACTGGAGATGAGAGAATGACCTGTGATTGTCGCAGAGGCCTCTGCTCTAATTTCCCCCGAATGGGTTTTGAGCGGCTAATGCGGCCCCTGCTGGGTAAGAGATGGAGCTCCCGGCAGGGCCTCTCAGACAAGAGCCCTCGCTCATCTGCTCATCCCCGGCTGGGGCCTTAACCCTGATACACTCCCTCGTTGCCTGGTTCTGGAAACCTCCAGTCCTGAGGGCTCCGTGGGGCTAAGGTGGGGCAGGACTGCAGTTCTTTTGGATTGGCCCAAGCCAGCAGAGCCAGGTCCTGCGGCGGATTTAGAGGTGGTGGTGCTGGGAGGGGTCTGGTCTCCTCCCAGGGACTGAGGCTCAGAGGCGGGGCAGGATCCAGCATCCCAGCCCAGAGTCAGGGCTCAGCCTGGGTTAGAGTGATCCCAAAAGGGGCACCAGGCCACGGTTTGTTGAATGAGTAAAGGAATCCCACAATGGTCTCTGTAAGGCCCATGGGTGTGGAGGGCAGACACCACAGCCACCACAGTTCTGGATGACAGCTGTGGTCATGACCTTCCTCCCACTAGTGTCCAGAAACTAGGTGGGGGCACTTAGGACATGTGGCTTCTCCCCCTAGGTCCCCACCCAACCCTGGCAGGTAGGAGGTGGTGGGGACAGCTATAGGACGAAGATGAGGACAGTGTGGGGGCTCAGTGGGGCTC
Source organism: Phataginus tricuspis (assembly GCA_029783875.1). NCBI lineage: Eukaryota > Metazoa > Chordata > Mammalia > Pholidota > Manidae > Phataginus > Phataginus tricuspis. The sequence goes on from JAQQAC010023519.1 coordinate 424,523, forward strand.
AGTCCTGCGCCACGGCCTTCGGACATGCCGTACCCTCTGTCTACTATCCACACAGCTGGCTCCATTTCAGCGTGTGCAAATATCACCTCCTCCGGGAGGCCTTCCTTGATTTCTCTGGTTTAAGTAGCACCTTTGGGTTTCCCAGCCCCATCAGCTATGTATTTTGGCCCCAAACTTATCAACATCTGAAACGTTCTTGTTCACTTGTTTGCTGATGCGTTTCTTCTCCATCTCTCCCCGAGCCACACACAGTGCCCAGGACAGTACCTGGCACCCAGTCGGTGCTCAGTGCCTACCTGTCAGTGGGGAGACGAGTCTGCCTCTGGTGCACCTGGAATTCATCATTCAAAATGAACCAGGTAATGATGTCATATAAAGGCCCTGGTTGCCAGCTTTGCGTTGCGGGTGGCACGCGGCAGAAGCATGCGTTCGTGAAATCATCTGCTAAAATATATGGGCGCTGTTGGCATTTCTGTGGGTTTTGCTTTCTTCTGGGGCCTCGGCAGCTAGAAATGCCCCCAGTCTCGCCCGCACGTGCGGCGCCTGCTTCAGGCGAGTCCCCTGCATGTCGGGCCCTTGAAGAACCACGTGGTCTTGGGACATCACCCAGGGTTTCCCAAAGGGCCCGACCGACTTAGAAATGACAGACACCACTTGTTTCTGGAACACAGACGGGTCTCCGGGGCTGACCGGGTGCTGGGGACGCACAGAGCCCATCTGACTTGGACAGGGCTCCTGTGGACAGACCAGGAACACCAAAGCCGGCTTCCGGCGGCGACGGGGGATGTGCGGCCGTGGTGGGAACCCAGAGGGGCTTCCAAGTGGAGGTGTCTTCCCGTCTGAGGCCTGGAGGGAGAGAGCTTGTAAACTGGGGGGAGGCCATTGGGGAAGGGTGCTCTGGGCAGAGGGAACAGCAGTACTGGAGGGACACCATTCTGACTCTAGTCCCTCCCCCCGGGTCCAGCCCCCACCCTGGCCTTCTCCCTTGGGCGCCCCCCAGGGCCTCCATCCTCAGGATCCAGTGTGGCCTCAGCCTCTCCCCAAACCTGCTCCTCCCCTTGGGTCCCCGTCTCTGTGGGGCCCTGCCGTGCCCCCATCCCTGAGCTGGAGGCCAGGACGTCGGCCTCATCCCCGGCCTCCCTTTCCACCACGACCGGTCAGTCCCTGGGTCCTGCCTGCCCTCCCTCTGCAGCCTTTCCTCCATCTGTCGCCGCCTTTCTTCCTGCCTGCGGCTCTGCCTCCTCGCGGTCTCCTGGCATCCCTCACCCCACCCCCTCTCTAGGCTCCTCCCAACACATCCTTCGGGTCTTTGCTCAGAGTCACCTCCTCCAGGAAGCCTTCCACAATGCCTTCCCTGGTCGGATCAGGCCCTTTCGCCCTGTGCACCTCCCAAATGACTCCTGTCACCCTGTTTTCAGTCTGCCCATCTCCTTCCACAAGGGCAAGCATTTTTTTAAAAAGTCTGTTTTGGTCCCCTCTGTGGGCCCAGCGCTCAGCATAGGCTGGGGCACCCAGCAGGTGCTCTATAAAGATTGACCAAAGGGAGAGATACCCCAGTGGTAGCATGGATTGAGACGCCCGCCTCCCACCTCTCCGTGGCCCCTTGCAGCAACTCAGTTCCACTGAACCAGCATCTCTGGGTCCCTCCCAGGCCAAGGCAGACCCAGAGGGGACATTTAGAAGGATCAGTACCACGTGACGGGGAAGCACCTCGGAGACAGAGAGAGCCTCTCGGTCTTGCAGGGATGAAGGCCTCGCACGATGAGACACCGTTTCCTCGGAGCGCTTCTCTCTGGCTCGAACCCAGGGCAGGGATCTTATAGGCATGCTCTTTCCTAAAATAAGAAACAAAAATCTTAATGCAAAACGTGTCCGTCCAGTTCCTCCAGGAAGCCATCATTTTTTATATACTATTAAATAGTTGGCAACCGCCGAGGCACCCCCCCCACCCCTGCGCATGGCGCCCTGATTAGTTCCCTCCTTGTAGGGCTTCGGTGCTCCGTTGTCCCCACCCGGCCCCCGCGGTGAGAGGATCCTGGGGCCGGGGGCGGGGCCATCAAGCTCGGGGGGGCGGTTCATTTCCTGACAATAGCAAGACTCCCCGCCCAGGGATGCCGGCGCCGGGCCATCAAAGGAGGCGAGAGCCGGGGGTAGCAAGCGGACGCGCAGTCAGAAGGGCCGAGCTTTGCCTTGAGGTAAATCAGCCTGCGGCTTCTGCTTTCTTGGGCTGCAAGCCCAGACCCCGTCACGGATTTGTTCATTTCCCCCTCACACAGGTCTGTGATGTAGGCACGACCACTATCCCCATGTTACAGATGAGGAAACGAGACCCAGAGAGGGGAGGTGATTGTCCAACGCCTCACAGCGTAAGAGTGGCAGAGCTGGGATCCGAACGCAGGCAGGCTGGCTCGTCAACGCCAGGCTGGGCGTCTGCCTCTGGCTGCTCCCTTATGCTCACGACCCTCAGGCGTCCTCAGGCCCCAGGCAAAGTCGAGGCTTTGAATCCTGGAGCTTCGTGAGCCGGCCTTGGGTCCTCCACACCATCCTCCGTGGCCTGGTCTGCTGCTAACTTCTAGGCTGGTCCTATTCTTGACCTTGGCCCAGGCCTCAGTCCTGCGACTTACAGGAATCCTTCAGCTACCCCAGCCCAGCCCAGTCTCTCCTGCCTCCTCGTTGGTGCTCGAAGACCCCAGACGCGGACCTACCTCAAGGCCTTAGCACGTGCTATTCCCTCTTCCCGGAACACCCTTCCCCCCTTTCTCTATATGTCTCTTTGCTCCCAGTTCCTGACCCCCCAATACACTGCATCCCCCAGCATGGCTGACGGCCTCAGCTGATACCCTCAGGTGCCCGTACCCTGTGCCAGGCCTTGCCCCTGCCGGGTCCTCCACCTGGGCTTCTTTTTTCACCCTCACTTGGCTTTCTCTTGCACACCCGAAGGAGACCTGGAAGGTCAGACCAGACCGCTCCCTCTCCAGGTGACGGTCCCTGGTTCCTCAGGTGACTGAGTGTGCCTGACAGCGCCTCTGTGTCCCCATCCAGGCCGTCGTCGCCCCGGGGCTGGAGCTGCTGGGTCCATGGTCACCTGTAGCCCCCGGAAGGCTGCACCCAGCTGTCTTGGTCACTGTGTCCCCAGGGCCCAAAGCATAGCCTGGCTCACATAGCAGCGCGGTCAATATTTGGGCCCGAATACCTGAATTCAACAACATACACTGGATGGACTGTTTTTATTGGAAAAGCTCAGAGAAGGGAGGGGAGGCTCTTGAGACCATCTGGGAATCAGCTTTGGGTGATGTTGGAGGGGGGCTTTTGTCCTCCCCCTGGGCGCCCCGACCAGCCCCCCAGGCCTCTCCTCAACTCCCTGCCCCCTGGAAGGAGCCCTGGACTAGGAGCTCGCCTCCCAATAACTGGGAGATGTTAGGAAAGCCCCTTCCACACTCTGCGATCCAGCCCCCAGTCCCCGGATCCTACATCCCTTCAAGGTGGGAGCCTAAAGGGCTGATTATTGGCAAGGCACAGAGATAGCAGGCAGATTCCTCAAGGTCACACAGCAAGTCACGGGATGAGAGGGTACTGGCCTCCAGGGGGTGTCTCTGCTTCCCAGTCCCCACTGCAACTTTGGGCTCATACCCACCCGCACCCCCAGCCTTCCTTCCTTCTGCAGGCCTGGGGGCATGGGTGGTGGTCCCCCAGCATGGGTTCATGGATGTCTGGTGGCCAGACCGCCAGGAAGACAGGCGCGATGAACCTGCTTTTGTGTATATCTCAATGCAGCCACCCGGCCAAGGGCACCCGCCCAGTGCTGGGCCTGGGCTCCCGCGCCCGCCCCTCGTTCCCTTTGTCAGTATAGTGGGCCAGGTGAAAATCCCCTTCGATGGAAATCGGCCGGCGGCTCAGAGATGCTTTTTATTTTACCTTCCATGCTATTTATTCTTGCCCGCCTTCCTCCTTCCACAGCTCTGGGAGGAAGCAATTAACAGGCAGACCGAGGGCGAGAGAAGACAAGAAAGGCGCATTCCAGGCTGGCTGGGCAGAACGGGGCCCTTTCAGGTGGAGAACGTGGCGGGGAAAGTGGGATGTGGAACTGAGCGCGTTAAAAGGAGGCCGGCTTGGAGCACAGGGTTCTACCAGCTCAGGATGCAAAGGCGGGCGAGGGGGCTTCTCAGCAAAGCTGCCAAAGCGGCCTCTCTTTTCAGCAGCCACGCTTTTCAGCTGCCACAATAGGGAAGTTAAGCTTCAACCACCGCCTCCAGAAATCCCAAAAGGCCCCTGGCCCCCTCGTGGGGCTCAGCTGCCCCAGGAGCTGCAGAGACACCAGGGGGACAGCAGAGGGGTCTCTCAGCCCTGTACTCTGAGCGGGACTCCAGCAGTCAGGACAACCCAGATCCAATGCCCGACAATCACGTGGCTTGGGTTCGAATTCTAGTTCTGTGCTTCTCACAGCAATTCCTGAGCACCTGCTATGTGCCAGGCCCTGGGCTAGGCTCTGGGGACCCAACCATGGATGCAACAGACGCTACACCCCTCTCCCTTGCGCAGCTGACCTGCAACAGACTGTGTGGTCTTGGGATGAGGCTTTGCAGCCCTGGGCCTCAGTTTTCCGCATATGGAAAATGGGATGGTGTCTGTGTCCATCTCAAGGGAAGTTGGGACAGAACAGCTCCCAGAAAACCTGGTGCAGAGTGAGTGTCCCTAAGTCTTAGCTGGTATCCCCCCCACCTGCCCTATTCTGCTTGGGCACTGTTGATGTTTGTGGCTGGGTCATTCTCTGAGGGGCCACCTGGGCACAGTGGAGGGGTGAGCAGCCTCCCTGGCCGCCACCCATGGAAGGACAGGAGCTCCCCCAAGCCAGCTGTGACAACCACAGATGTCTCCAGTATCTCCCAGTGTCCCCTGAGGGGCAGAATCATCCCTGGAGGAGCAACATCGCTTTACATTATTAATAATTCTTAGAAGAGACTTTGCTGGGCTGAAGTGTATGCCCATGTTTTTTTTTTTATTTATTTTGGTATCATTAATCTACAATTACATGTGCAATATTATGGTTATTAAACTACCCACTTCATCAGGTCCCCCCCACCAACCCCATTACAGTCACTGTCCATCAGCGTAGTGAGATGCTGTAGAATCACTACTTGTCTTCTCTGAGTTGTACAGCCCTCCCTGTACCCCACCAACATTACATCTGCTAATCGTAATGCCCCTTTTTTCCCCTTATCCCTCCCTTCCCACCCATCTTCCCCAGTCCCTTTCCCTTTGGTAACTATTAGACTGTTCTTGGGTTCTGTGAGTCTGCTGCTGTTTTGTTCCTTCAGTTTTTTTCTTTGTTCTTATACTCCACATACGAGTGAAATCATTTGATATTTGTCTTTCTCTGCCTGGCTTATTTCATTGAGCATAATACCCTCTAGCTCCATCCATGTTACTGCAAATGGTAGGATTTGTTTTCTTCTTATGGCTGAATAATATTCCATTGTGTATATGTACCACATCTTCTTAATCCATTCATCTACTGATGGACACTTAGGTTGCTTCCATTTCTTGGCTATTGTAAATAGTGCTGCGATAAACATAGGGGTGTATATGTCTTTTTCAAACTGGGCTGCTGCGTTCTTAGGGTAAATTCCTAGGAGTGGGATTCCTGGGTCAAATGGTATTTCTATTTTGAGTTTTTTGAGGAACCTCCATACTGCTTTCCACAATGGTTGAACTAATTTGCATTCCCACCAGCAGTGTAGGAGGGTTCCCTTTTCTCCACATCCTCACCAACATTTGTTGTTGTTTGTGTTTTGGATGTTGGCCATCCTCACTGGTGTGAGGTGATATCTCATTGTGGTTTTAATCTGCATTTCTCTGATGATTAGCGATGTGGAACATCTTTTCATGTGCCTGTTGGCCATCTGAATTTCTTCTTTAGTGAAGTGTCTATTCATGTCCTCTGCCCATTTCTTAATTGGATTATTTGCTTTTTGTTTGTTGAGGTGCGTGAGTTCTTTATATATCTTGGATGTCAACCTCTTATCAGATACATCATTTATGAATATATTCTCCCATACTGTAGGATGTCTTTTTGTTCTACTGATGGTGTCCTTTGCTGTACAGAAGCTTTTCAGCTTCATATAGTCCCACTTGTTCATTTTTGCTTTTGTTTCCCTTACCCAGGGAGATATGTTCATGAAGAAGTCGCTCATGTTTATGGCCAAGAGATTTTGCCTATGTTTTTTTCTAAGAGTTTTATGGTTTCATGACTTACATTCAGGTCTTTGATCCACCTTGAGTTTACCTTTGTGTATGGGGCTAGACAGTAGTCCAGTTTCATTCTCTTACATGTAGCTGTCCAGTTTTTCCAACCCCAGCTGCTGAAGAGGCTGTCATCTCCCCATTGTATATCCAAGGCTCCTTTATCAGATATTAATTGACTGCATATGTTTGGGTTAATGTTGGGATTTTCTATTCTGTTCCACTGTTTTTGTGCCAATACCAAATTATCTTGATTACTGTGGCTTTGTAGTAGAGCTTGAAGTCAGGGAGCGTAATTCCCCCTGTTTTATTCCTCCTTCCGAGGATTGCTATGGCTATTCGGGGTCTTTTGTGGTTCCATATGAATTTTAGAGTTATTTGTTCCAGTTCATTGAAGAACGCTGTTGGTAGTTTGATAGGGATTGCATTGAATCTGTAGATTGTTTTAGGTAGTATAGCCATTTTGACAATATTTATTCTTCTTAGCCAAGAGCATGGGATGAATTTCCATTTGTTAGTGTCCTCTTTAACTTCTCTTAGGAGTGTCTTGTAGTTTCCAGAGTGCAGGTCTTTCACTTCCTTCGTTAGGTTTATTCCTAGGTATTTTATTCTTTTTGATGCAATTGTGAATGGAATTGTTCTTCTGATGCCCATGGTTTTAAAACCATGACAGATGGTTGTCAGCTGGTCCTCTGCATTTTATACCCTGAATGACAAGGTTGTCGAGTTGCAACCACAACCCTCCCCGTAACTGGACACACTGTGAGGGGACCAGATGCTCCCGGGCTGTCCCCTGCGGGAGGGACTTTCTGCGCCAGTTCCTGCCCCACCTCTGCCAGAACCGGGCCCCTTGCCCCCAGCCCCCAGCCCTATAGAGGGGGGCCCACACCCCTCCCTCACCCTGGGGTTGGGGAGAGCTGGCCGAGGGACTGGCCTTCCTCCCTTCAGGCTGAGGCCTGGGACATAGTCGTGACCAAGACAGGCCTGGCCCTGTCCTGCCAGAGCTCACAGTGCAGGAGGAGAGATGAACACATGACCTCTTACAGGACGGGTGAGGAGAGCGGTAATGGGGGGCACACAGGCAGCCAGGGGAGTCCTGAGCGCCTCCCAGCCATCCTGGAGGTTGGGGGGCGGGGGACTCCCAGGCGGAGCTGTAGAGTAAGGAGGGGTTAGCTGGGAAGACAGACGGCCGGCAGCCTGACCAGATGCTAGGAGAAGGCTTGAGATTGGAGGTGGGGAGGCCAGGGAGACCAGGGAGGAGAGGGGCAGGCCTGTGGTGGGGCCAGGCAAGCGTCAGGGGGTCCTTGGGAAGGGAGCAGGTTTGGGGGCATCGCTGAGGCTGGCCCGGGCCCCACTGGGTCTGATGCCTTGACAGGGGTCCCTCCGGGCCCAGTGCAGTGTCTGCGGTGGCAGTAAACAGCAGTCAGGGAGGCATGCAGATGGGTGCCAAGCGGGCTGATAGACCCAGTGACGGGCCTCTATTAGCTGGAGAGCCGCGTGGGTTTAAAATAGCATCGTGGCAGCAACAAAAGCAATTTGCCTTCTGACTTTTCATTCTGAATGGATGATCTTCGTTTAATCAAGCAAGGCGTCCAGAAATGCTCTTGATCACCCCGAGTCAAGGGCTGAGCAGTCATTTCGATGACGACTTTTGGGCAGGCATGACCGAGCTTTCACAGAGCAGGTTCTGGGGAAGTGCAGCCCGAGAGGAAGGGTATTGGGGGCGGCCCGAGTCTGCCCCATCTGGAGCAGGCGGGCAGGGGCTGCGGGCGGGGAGGCCAATTTCAGCCCTGGCCGTGTGGCCTTGGGCAGGTCACCATCGGTCTGGGGGCTTCAGTCTCCCATGGTGGGGACGAGATGACACAGTGCTTGAGAACTTCTTAGCACCGGGCCAAGCAGTTTGTTCATTCATTCATTCAACCAATATTCACTGAGCATTTACTATGTGCCCGGCCCCGCTTTAGGCACTGGAAACTCGGCAAAACCAGTATAACATCCTGCCTCCTGGGTCCAGCGGAAGAGGCGGTCGTGAAACAACAAACACACCCCATTTCACTGATTCAGAGATGCACAATTTCCGTGTTTTAGCATCTCTGAGATGGAGGGGTGTCTTCTTCATCTGGGCCATGCTTTGGTTTTCTTCCTTAGTGGGATATAAAGTAACACTGGGCTTTCCGCGGGATGGCATGCAGCTCAGAATCCATGGGATACAGTAATAAGTGAGTATGAGGCAGGGTGCGTTTGGAAAACAAGACCAACTATGGAAGGGAGGTCTTTTATTGACGGTGTTTTCAAAAACTCTGATGCAAACTAAGAAACTGCACCATACGTGGGGGTCAGGTCACTTGTCACATGGCACTTAGAAGGAAACCAACCGGCATTTAGAGTTTCACGTAGGATGGAGTTCTGGGTATCCGTGCTGATCCCGCACAAATCACGGGCAGATCATAGGAAGAGCTGGATATGTTGGACTTACATTTTTGTTTACGTTTATGCTGACTTAAATTCCAACAGGAGGGCCTGGGCAACTTTAGAGCTTGCGACCATGTGGCCTCTGTTATGACCTGAAATTCCCTTGGTGGGAGCGATAAACCACCCATCTGTGGCTGCTCAGAGCATCGCAGCCCAGAGGAAGTCAGATTCTGGGGAGAGGCGGGCTACCGAGGCAGAGAGGTCTCGGGGCCAATTCTAGCTCTGCCACTTCCTGGCTAGGCGACCCTGAGCATGTGATGACCCCGGCTTGAACCTAGTGTCCTGGCTGGTAAAATGGGGAGGATATTAACTCTTAGCTCATAGCACAGGTAGGTGGATTGAAATGAAAATCCCTCAGGAAAAGTGCTGAGCAGAACACCCAGACCACAGGAAAGACTTGATAAATGCGACCTGTTAGAGCTGAGAGCCTTCTCTCTCACCAGAATTGGGGCCATCTCTTTCTGCCCAGCCGATCAAAAAAGTCTCTCCTTACTGCCTCACACAGGCTTGGTTTTGCTACAGCCACTGTCTGGAAAGTTACTTGTCTCTGAGGCCCAGAGAAAGAGCTCTAAATGCTCTGGCCCGAAGGTAACATAGGTTGATTTCTGTTCTGTACAGCAGACTTAGTCACACAGCCCCGCCCAACCCAGCCAATCATAGACACCAGGGAGTGCAATCCTGCTGCGTGCTTACACAGCAGTCAGCTATTGCTGCGTGACAAGCATCCACCATATCTCTGCGGCATGCAACAACAAACATTTATTTTTTTACCCTCGCATCTGTATGTCAGTGGGGCCCAGTTCTGATTGGCAGATTGTGTCCAGAACTGGTCTGTTTCTCACTTTCCTTTGATTAGCAGCTATGCAAAGCATATTTATTTCATGGCTGTAGGCAGAACCACAAGGGGACACATAGAACCAAGCCATCCTTCTTAGGACCTAGGCTCAGAGCTGGCATACTGTCACTTTTGCTCATGTGGCCATGGCCAATTCAAATCACATGGCTGGGGCCAGGGAAGTATATTCCTCCTGCAGAGTTTGGGGGAAGTTTGAGTGGAATTTGCTGAATAATAATCTAATCTTCCATATCCTAGAAGGTGAAGAGCAGGAAATGTACATTCTCAGCTACCACACATAAGTCATATACATAAGTGCCCAGGTTGTAAGTGGAAAGTCCGGGTGTATATGAGCTGCAGGCGTGGCTGTATCCAGGATCACATTGCTCTTTGTCTCTCTGCTCTGCTTTCTCTGCATTACCCTGTTCTCAGGCTCCATGCAGACCCCTAACAAGATGTCTGCAGCAGCTGTCATCTCGTTCCAGGTTTGAGTGCAGCAGGAAAAGCCTGCATTATGATACTCCCTTTCCAGGTGTCGAATCTCTCAAATAGCATGTGAGAAAGAAAACAGCAACCTTCATCACTTGATTGACAGGTAAAATGAGCAAATTATAGCCTTCTTTTCCCCCGGCTCCCCTCACACTCCCGGTCAATTCGACCGGCTCATCGTTTGCAGGACAGGCTCTCCTTTCCACAGGGGCCCCTCTCCCGGCCTTTGCTAATGCAGGGCCCCCAAGCTCGCCTTCCCCAAGGGGTATCGGATTATACAAGCCAATATCACAGGATCCCAGGGGGCTGGCTCAGAATTCCTCATTCCAGTTTCTGATCTTGCAGCCTCTTCTCAGATCGGCCCACGAATGCGTTTGCTTGAACCCAAAGTCGGCCAGTCCTGGAAAGGGAGCCTCTAGGCGGAGGTCCGAAAAACAGGGCAGCAGCCAGCATGGAGTTTGTTTAATTGATCTGCTCTTAATTGACTGTCTTCCTGGATGGTCCCAGGGGGAGAAGGTCAGGGCTTGAGCACTTGCTGACTGCCTGGCTGGGGGAGGAAGTTGGATGCAGACACCCAGTCTCAATCGCCACAGCACCAGAGGGCGTGGACCAAGTATGGTGCTGAGCTGAGAGCACTGTACAGGGAGTCCAACAGACTCAGGTCCCAGCCTCTGCTTGGCCACTTATCCACTGTGACCTTAGCCAAGCCACTTAGCCCTGGGTGCCTCACTTTCCCCATCTGTATAAACTGAGGAAGGGAATAACATCGAATTCTTGGGGCTGTTGTAAGGAAATACAATGAACAGCTGGGACTAGCAAACTTTTTCTGTGAAGGGCCAGAAAATAAAAACTTGAGGCTTTGCGGGCCATACAATCCGCTTTTCCATTGTCACGCAAAAGCTGCCAGACGTGACCTATAAATGGATGGGTGTGGCTGTGCGCCAATAACAATTTATTTATGACCACTGAAATTTGAATTTCATATCGTTTTCCTGCATCCCAAAATAATATTCTTTGATTTTTTTTTCCCCCAACCTTTTAAAAATGCGTAAAACAGGTGTTGGTCTATATCTGACCCTGGGCTGACCCCTGAGCATGACAATAGGGACTTAACACATAGGACGTGCTCAACAAAGTCTACTACACGATTTTTTCTTTTTAAATCTGGAAGTCATAAAGGGGATCTCAGAGTCAGGGTATAAGAAAAAAGGACCTCAAACATCCATTTCACCGGTGAGGCTGCTCCTCTTCCAGCCACGTGACCTGGAGAAAGTGGCGTCACCTCCCTGAACCTCAGTCTCTCCATCTGTATAACGGGCACCGCATTTTAATTCCCTCAGAGGCAGAGCGACGACTGGTCCCCTCACCCACTTGCATGACTTCTCTGCCCGTCATGTACATCTCTCTCCTCCATCCTTCCAGGCCTTTGGCTTCGCTGTCCCTCCACCTAGAGCACATTCCCCCTGTCATCCATTGCCTCTGTCTCTTCACTGGGGGTCCGTGCAGAGGCTGCTTCATCCAGGAAAACTGTTCCAACCCCCAGGGTGGATCAGAGACCTTCTCTGGGCTCCTCCAGGGTTCTCTCTCCCATCACAGCAGATGTCACACCAGGCTAGGAGGATTAGTGCGAGGTCAAGAGGACTCAGAGCTGTCTTTTCTGGATGCGAGGTTGAAAGAAGACACCAAAAATATGTGTAGAATTTAATGTCTTTCTTCCAGTTCTTAATCTCTTACTTTCAGGTTGTCCCTCCTTCTTCTTTCCTTCCTTCCCACCCAGAAGCTCCTCAGGGCCCAGAGCCATTTCAGGCTCTCTCTCTTTGCTTCCTGTGGCAGACAGACCCTAAGGGGGCTCTCATGATCCCTGCCTCCTAGTGTCCACGGCTTTGCATGACTCTGCTCCCTTGCATGCGGGTGGGACTTATGACAGCAGACGCAATAGGTTGTCACTTCCACAACTGTTACTTTATATAAGACCATCTTGCTAGCTGACTCTCCACTCTTTTTCTCTCTTACTGGCAAATGGACATATTGGGAACAGTCCCTGGAGAGGGCCATGTGGCAAAACTGTAGGTGGCTTCTGGAAGCTGAGAACAACATCCAGCTGACAGTCAGCAAGAATCCAGGGACCTAAGGCTTATAGCTGCCAGGACATGAATCCTACCAACAGCCTGAGGGAGCTTAGAAGCAGATCCTTCCCCCAGTCGAGACTATTGTCCCGGCTAAAATGGCAGCCTCATGAAACTGTGAAGCAGGCGACCCAGCTAAGTCATGCCGGGATTCCTGACCCACAGAAACTATGAGAGAATAAAAGTGTGGTTTGAAGTTGCTAGGTGTATGGGCACTGTGTGATGCAGTAATAGTTGGCTGATATACCTCCATTTAAACATTTCCTTCAGGGCTCCTCTAAACTCAGGGAACACACAAAGGGTGCCAGGCTCTCCACTCACCGCCCCCACTCCAGGTACCATGCTAATGAGGCCACGACATGGGCTGTAGCAGTGCCAGGGCTCTCTAAGTCAGGGAGGGGTGGCCATCACCCCCAGGCCTGCGGGGTCCAGGCTACTAGCCCCTGGGGAGAAGGAAGCAGCGGGCCTGGGTGGTCTCATCCTGAGCATGGGCCCCTCCGCCGCCCCCAAAGCCTTTGGGGGGTGTCCCACTCTGGACAGGGGGTTAGAGTGTGCGATGCTAAGGAGTGTGAGTGGCTCAGAAGATGCCAGTTGCTGGCCCTGACAGAGCATGAAACTACACTGAAGAAAAAGAAGATGTTGTCTCATCTTCACCCTTCTAGAGCCACACTGTCCAATACAGTAGTCGGGAGCTACACGTGGCTATTTAAATTTAACTTAATTAAAACGAAATAAAATTTGACTGAAAGCAGGGACTGGAACAGATATTTGCGGATACCCAAGTGCAGAGCAGCATTAGTCACAATACTCAATGGGGACTGAGTCTTTCGTGGGGACAGAGTTTCAGGCTGGGAAGGTGGAAAGTTCTGGAAATGGAGGGTGAGCATGGTTGCACCGTAGTGTGAATGTGCTGCAGGCCACTGAACTGGACACTTAGAAATGGTTAAGATGGTGAATTTTGTGGTGTGTATTTTACCACCATTAAAAAATATATAATTAAAAAATTAAATTTGAAATGCAATTCCACACTGAACTGCCCAGAAGTTCCTGGTGGCTCCCATATAGGACAGAGCAGATGTAGAGCATTTCTATCATCAGAGAAAGCTCATAGAGCGCTCTGATGCCTCTTCACATGTGCTAATTTTCCTTTTCAAGAGAGCCTGGGGCTCTGCAGGGAGACTGGCTATTTTCAAGGCAGATCTCCGAATTGTTCTCTCCACTGCAGCCAGGGGGCGCCCGCGAACACTGGAGTCAGGTCCTGCCCTCACCCTCCACGGTGTGTCCTCCCCTCAGCAGCCACCCAGGGCGCCCGTGAGCACCTGAGTCAGGTGCCCTGCCCCTGGCCACAGCCCTCCAGGGCTCCCACCTCCCTCTGGGTCAAAGCCCAAGTCGTCTCCGTGTCCTCCAATGTCCTGCACGACCTGCCCCATCCCCTTCCTGGCCTCCCCTCCTCACTCTCACCCACTGGCTCACTCTGCTCCAGCCACATGGGTCTCCTTGCTGTTCCTTCAGCTCTCCATGACTGGTCCTGCCCCAGGGCCTTTGCACGGGCTGTTTCCTCAGCTAGCAAGCTGTTTCTTCAGAAAGCTGCATGGCTCCCTCTCTCACCTCCTCTGGGTTTTGCTCAAACGTCTGTGGTGAAACCCTTATTTTCGTCCTAATTAAAAATTGCAAACCCTGCCCCATACTCAGATTTTAGAGCCATCAATGATTCTACCCTCCGGACAAGAGCCAGGGGACTCCCTAAACAGTGCTCTTAGGACAGGGGTCGAGAATGCCTCGCCTGTCCACGACCTTGTCTGTCCCCATCTCTCCCTCCAGGAGCTCAGAAATTCGTTTGGCGCACAGATGCCAGACGGGAAAATTAATTGGGCCTCGCTGGGCTGCTCTCCCGCTTGCCGTCAATAACAGCCGTAAAGCGGGATTTATGCGGCGGGGCAGGCTCTGGATGGAAACCGGGAGGAGGGGCAACGGTCTGGAAAAGCCAGTCCCTCGCCATGCGAACAGGCAGCCACCAGGGCTCCAGGACTGAAGCCATCTCCCCGCTGCCTTTCCAGAGGTCGCAGCTTTCCATGGGTTGGGTGGGTGGGGAGGGCGGAAGATAGCCCCCACCCCCCTCCTTGTTCAGGAGTCAGTGACCTAATCATAGCCCACATTTATAAGCCCCTACTGTATGCCAGGCCAGGGCCCAGGTGGTTTGGGAACATTATTGGTTTTAACTGGGAGATGGGGATTATTTTTTCTGTCTATTTTAACCAATGGGGAAACTGGCACAGAGAGGTTAAGCAACTTGTTTAAGGTTGCATGACTGCTGCCGCCGCACTTCTCCCTGGCTTAGGGGTCTGTGAGGACTAGGATGTGACAGGGACAGTGTAGGCAGTGGAGGAAGATATCAGCCCAGTGGGCAATGCCAAGAACACTGTCCCTATCACCGCTCTGGCCAGGGACACCATGATAAGCTTGTGCACTTTCTTCAAGGCTCCACACAGACAGATTTAATCGAGGGTGCTGGTCACAGCTGTAGCTCTTCAGCGGCACTTACTTGAAGCCCTTGCATATGCTGATCCTTCCACCTCCACTGCCTTTCCTCTTCCAGCAGAGCTCTTCTGGTTGAGGCTTCTCCAGGGATCCCTGGGAAGTGGTGCAGGGTCTGGGTTCAAATCTGTGTACTGCTCTGTGACCTTGGGGAAGTGTCTTCCCCTCTCTGGTCTCTGCTTCCTCATCTGAAAAATGTAGATAATAATTGTGAAGTCGTACAGGTGCACAGAACAGACACAGATAGGGGAGTGTCCACCCCAACCGAGGGCTCAGCAAGTGGCCCCTATTGTATTATTATTCCTACTGTTTTCTGTTGCCCTCCAACTGCAGAGAGAGGCGAGACTGCCGCATCTCCCTCTCCCTGGAGCCCTTTCTGCAACTCCCGGACCAAATCCAGCGGCCTCTTTCTCCTGCAGGCGCCACAGGGACGGTTTTGATGGACATGTTTTTTGCACGGAAAAAACCTGGAGCAATTGTATTTTGCCAAAAGTGTCAGCCGGAGAGAAAACACTTCCCTCATCTCTGGTGAGCGTTGATGTTCCAGAGCCAGCACACTGGTGGGCGGTGGTGGGCTCCACACAACAGGGGCCAGCTGTCCCTTCCCCAGTCCCAGCAGCCTTTTCAGCTGCCCACCCCCACCCCCAGCCCTGCCCAGCCCAGGTCCCTACTCCCTCCTTCCCAGTCTCTGCCTGGCTTCTTTCTTTGGATAGCCTTTCACATTCTCTCTTAGACACCCTCACCCCTTTCCCTCCCCTCAACATGTTTGGAAGGAGTAAAGGACACTGAAGCTGTGATTTGAAAAATGAGGAGTTTGCTTGGAGAGCGGGGAGCAGGAGGAGTAAGCTAGGCAGAAAGCATAGAATGTGCAAAGGTCCTGGGGCAGCACTTTTCCTGACGTGCCGGAGGAACAGTGAGGAGGCCCGTGTGACTGGAGCAGAGTGAGGGAGGGGGAGAGAGGGAGGAGGGGAGGGCAGAGCGCAGCACAGATTCTGCCTCCTGTTAAATGGAGACCATTACAACCATCTGTATGAGTTCCCTTTGGCTGCTGTGACAAGTCACTACCAAATTAGTGGCCTAAAACCACGCAGATTTATTATGTTACACTTCTGGACTCTGGAATTACAAAATGGATTCACTGGGCTAAAACCCAAGGTGTCGGCCAGCTGGTTCTTTCTGAGGACTCCTGGCGGGACTCCTGCCTTTTCCACCTTTCTGAAGCTCGCCCGCGTTCCCCGGCTGGTGGCCCCTTCCTCCATCTTCCAACCAGCAGGACACCATCTTCCCGTCTCTCTCTGATTCTGGCTTTCCTGCCTCTGTCTTATGGGTGGTTACACGGGGCTCAATTCACTAATCTAAAATAATCCCTCATCTCAAATCCTTACTCTAACCGTACTTGCAAATGTCCTGTTTCCTGGGCCTGCGGCAACAAGGTTCCACAAACGGCGGGGCTGAAAACAGCAGAGATTTATTCTCTCAGTAGTAAATTCTGGGGGCCAGAAGTCGGAAATCAAGGTATCAGCGGGGCCCCCTCCCTCCAAAGGCTGTAGGGGAGGGTGCTTCCTGCCTTTTCCAGCTTCTGGAGTCCCAGGGGTTCCTTGGCTTGTGGCTGCCCTTATACCCCACAGTCTGTCCTCCCCTCAGCAGCCACCAGAGGGTGCCTGGGAGCACCTGAGTCAGGTGTTCCCCCCTCCCTGCAGCCCACAGGCCCTGCACCACCTGCCCGTCCCCTCCTAGCCCTCCCCTTCACTCACTCTGTTCCAGCCACACAGCCTTTTAGTTCTTCCTCTTACATTCCAGGCACAGTCCTGCCCCAAGGCCTTTGCACATGCTGTTCCTGTTGCCTGGAATGCCCTTCCTCCAGACACCTCCCTAGCTCCCTGCCTCATCTGGCTCAGGTGTCTGCTCAGAGGTCACCTCCTCAGTGAGGCTTTCCTTGCTTTTATACTGTTCACTCTCCTTCATCTCTGGCAGCCCATACCCTCTTCTCTGCTTCTTGTTTCCAGTACTGTTTATTACCCAACACACCGCACTGTTATTTATAGTGTTCATGGCTCAGTGTGCATCCTCCCCACTGGATGTGAGCCCTGAGAGAGCAGGGCATGGGTCTGTCTTAGTCTCTGCTTGTCTGCAGCCACCAGCCCCGGGCCTGGCCATGGGAGAGACTCAGGTGAGTGCTTATGTGACCTGGGGGCTTTACTTTCCGCCCTGGAGCCTCACTTGCCTCATCTGCCTAATGGGGTCATGATCTGTCCATCCTTGGGGTCACTGAGTGTCTCTAGCTGTCCCCCAAGTCTGCAGAAGCACTTGGCTGGTTGGTTCTGGCACACAGTAAGTGCCTGACTCTTGCTCCCTCGGCCCATCACTCTAACCCGGCGGGGGAGGTGACAGTCCTGCAGATGCCACTGGCTCAGGCTGTACCATCAGGGCCAAGACACTGTCACATTTGGTAAATTGCAGGCAGGCAGTTCCCGTGGCTGCAGCATCAAAGACAAGCAGGGACATGACTGGGAATGTCTGGGCTCAGAGGTGGAGGCCCAGGAGCCTCCCTGCCCCTCTCTGGGCTTCAGGTTCCCCATCAGCAAAAAGGAGAGACCTTGAGGTCACTGAGACATCGTTAACTTTACTTTGTCCACATCCTGCATTGTGTCCCTGTGAGCCTTCACATATAAAGTGCAAGGGTGAAGGAGAAGTAAGGTCTGAACATGGGGCTGCGGTGGTGGGGACCATCCATTTCCTTTGCTGCTCCACCTCCAGCCCCCAGGACACATCCCAGAGCTCAACAAACAGTAATAATACCCACCTCACCTCATGATTGCTAAACTGCGCCCCTACCGTATATCTGACTCCACTTAATTTTATAAGGATTTCAAATCTAATATAGGACTCAGAGCAGCCCTGTGCTATGGGCTACTATTACTGTCCCCATCTTGCAGATGGGGAAACCAAGGCCCAGAGAGGTGAAGGCACTCACCCAAGGTCACACAGCCAAGCGGTTGTGGAGGGTGAATTAGACCCAGGTCTCTGTGATTCCCAGTCTGTGCTCTGCGCGGCCACATTCTGCAGCCCCAAGAGGCGAATGTCGACCGATCCTTTGGGACGGGGCAGGTGGCTCTTGGCTGCTTTCCAGAATGGCACAGGGGCCTCCAGTGTTCCCCAAGAGCAAGGTCACAGCCCAGGCTTCCTACCATCCCCTCCAATCTCCCAGCTCAGCTGCCGCCTTGCCAAGAGGCAGCCAGGCCACATAGGTCTGAAGGCCCACGTGTCCTCGAGATGTCTCTGGCAGTGGAAGGAATGGAAAAATAAAAGAAGAGGAGAGAAGGGGTGCAGGAAAGGAGTGAAATCTCTCCCGTTTGCCCCTTGCAGCTTCCTCTGAAGAAAAACAAAATATCAAAAAACAAGGAAGCCAGCCACCGGCTGCATGTGAGTATGTGTGAGCGTTTACAAGTGCATGCACAGATCTATGAAATATTTAGGCAGTGCCCAATGTGCTTATAGCTCTAATTAATCTTGTGTCTTGTTGGCGGAGAGCAGTACGTTAAGAAATTAGTTTCCGTGGCCTGGTTGACGTGCAGGCTGGTGAGGCCCAGGCTCTCCTGAGAGAGCAGGCAGAGGGTGGGTGGATGAGGGGGATTGGGGGCAGCCTGAGGCCCTGGACAAACTTCTCCTGTCCCCCATTACCGTCCTGAAGTCCCCAGCCAGGCTGGTACCCGCTGTCCTCTGAGCACTGGGCTGTCTTTTTTGTTGTCGTTATTTCATTCTGTTTTTCTAGCTTTATTGAGGTGGAGCTGGCACGCAATAAATGGCAAACACCAAAGGTGTGCGGTTAGATGCATTTTCACACACACACACGCACCCGTAAAACCATCAGGACAGTGAACATATCTATCACGCCAATGTCCCTGAGATCCCTCTGTACCTCCCCTGCTGCCTCTCCCACCCAGCCCCGCTTTAGGAACCAGTGTCCTGGTTTTGGTCGCTATACATTTGTTTGCATTTTTCAGGTATCGCACAGCAGGTGTTCTTTTGCATCCACCTTCCTCAGCTCAGTGTAACGATTTGGAGGGTTGCCCGTGCTGGTGCGTGTCTCTGCGCTTCGCTCCTTTTCATTGGTGAGGAATGTTCCGCGGTTCGCGTGCACCGCTGGTTGTATATCTGTTCCCCTGTTGATGGACATTTGCAATAAAGCTTAAACTGCATAATGTAACTCACAGGCTTGCTCGAATTCTGGCCCAACTTCTGATCCTGCCACACCGTCCTCTTTGTTATTTGCCAAATACCCAAACCCGGTCCTGCCTCAGGGCCTTTGCACCTGCTGTTCCCTCTGCCTGGACTGCCCTATCGCTGACTTGTACATGGGCGGTGACTCCTCCTCCTCCTTCAGGACTCAGTTCAAAGTCACCTCCTCAGGGAAGCCCTCCCTGAGTTCCCAGTCTAAGTCGGCCCCACCCAGTCCCCTCTGTGGCATCCGTCACCCTGTTATTTTCTCTCCCTAGCCCTTTTTGTTCTTTGAAATTCTATTATGTGGTTATTAACTATTTTAAAAACTCATTACACATTTACACCACACTTACTGTCTGCCCAGCCCTGCTGCAAACACGCCTTAATGTGTTGTTAAGTCATCTAAACTTTTTTACGGATTACGTACTATCATTATCTCTGTTTACAGACGAGCAAATTGAGGGCAATTCAGGCCACACAACCAGGAAGCACCTGAAGGTGGAAGTACAGGCTTCCAGTCCCTTCTGCCCACAGGGCCCATCTGGCCCACCCACAGCGGTGCCCCTGACCCAGAAGAACTCAGCCTGGTGGGTGATGAGCCCCCATTTCTATAGATAAAACAGCAGAAATCCCAGGGGTTGGGTAATTTGCCTGGTGGCTGGGCCTGCTTTGAATCCACATCTTGGGCCAAGTTCTGTCTCGTCCCCAGAGCCACAACCAGGACACCCCGCACCGCACCGTGAGCCCTGGAGCCTCAGAGTGGCCTCGGCGGGTGCTGGCTCAGACGGCGAACAGATGCTAGCTATTTTAAACCCACTGTTTAACTCATTAAGACAGCTGTTTCCCATCCCCAAAGTCGGCGGAATTAGAATTAAATTCATTCCAGAATTAAATACACACATACACACACACGCACACCCCGCCACCATTTGGAGGCAGAACTTGTTAGCATTTAGGCAAGCTGTGCCTTCAAGCCTGGGGACAAGGCTTTGCTTCCGCCTGACAAGTTACATCACGGCCCAGCAGTTGCCAGCTGGGCCTGTGGCCAGAATAACCTGTGGGCACAGATTCCTATGTCTGCCCGAGTCTCTGTCATTAGAGTCCAGCTGCCACCTGGGTGTCCCCTTGGATTTCTCCCTGACCGCTCAGGCCGTGATGGCCCCAACAAAGCCCAGTGTCTGCCCCTGCCTTGGCTGCTTCTCCTGGGTCCCCACCCCCAGGGTGGCCATTCCACCTCCAGCAGGGGCTCACAGCAGGGTCCTGATCTTTCCCCCTCCCTCTCCTCCCCCTTTGCCTCTCATGTCTAAACCGTCAGGCCTCCCTGGTAATACTACTTCCAAACAGCTTTGCTCCACCCCTATTGCTACTGCACTAGTCTGAGCCTCCATCCCCTGCAGCCTGGAGGCTGGCCCCTGCCTCGTCCTGACCCAGTGAGAGACCATCACAACTCAGCCGTGAGAAGCCGCTATACTTCCAATGCCCACTTTACTCCGATGGACTTTTTGTTTGTAACAGCCCTTCCCAACCGTATGGAGGAAAGGATCCATAAAAACGTTCCTCTTTTTTTTTCCTCTGGACTTGCCTATGGTTTTGCTGTAGCTTGCTTGTTCCAAATTACAATTCTCTGCTATTCCCGAACAAACCCATTTTTGCTGGTCAAATTACTGACAGTTTTGTTTTTAATGTTAACAATGGTCAGCTTGTTCATTTAGTGAACTTGTGCCTTGACTGTCTCCCCCCCCTCTCAGCTAGGACATGATCTCTGTAAGGTCAAAGGTTTTGTCTTGATTATTGGTGTCTATCCAGCATCTAGCACATCGTCCTGTGCAGACAGATCCCTCTCCTCAGCAATGTTTTCTGTCTCCACAAGTTTGATTAGGCCGGCATAAAAACTGGGACCTTGGAGCAGGAATGATGAGAAGACAAATGCAGCAGTCTGACCTCAGACAGTAAGCCTGTTAATTGGCAGCCAGATGACTGGCCCAGCAGAGGCCTGCCTAGGACAAAGCTGGGGGGAAGGAGGTTTGGGGAGCCTGAGGTGGGGAATGTGGTCCAGCCCCTTTTTAGCTGTGGCTTCTTCCTGGCAGAGGTGGAGGAAAGCATGGTTCCCAACTCAAAGGGCAGTAGAAAGATCCGTGGGTGATTGTGTTCAGACAGTGTTTGTTGATTCTGCATTGGTCACCCTCATTTCACAGATGAGAACGAAGAAAGGAAAGGGACCACCTCAGACTCATCTGGGTCCACAAGGACGTGACTTTGCCCTTCAAGAAGGAAGGAGAGAGAGAGACAGAGTCAGAGTTTCAGAAAGAGACAGAAATAAAGATACACAGAGTGGAGAGGCAGACAGGCCCAGGTCTCTGCAGGTGGATGAGTTGCTTGCAACTTAACACCTACCCCTTGCAGACCTCCAAGTGCTCCCCCCGGCCCCAGCCTCAGCCCCTGGGGCCACACTCTTCTGCATCACAGTCCTGTTGGGTGTGTATGTGTATTGCATACCTGCACATGTATGAGCTAGTTTAGCATTTGATTTAGCCGACGTGCCCGAGGAAGGAAATACACGTGACTTTGACGTCTGGGAAATTAGGGTGAACATGAGACACGTCCTATCACCCCATCTGATATATGGTTTATCTCTAACAATCAGATGAGCCAGACATCCCCATCATACCCCCTCCAGGCATCACTGAAGGAATGTTTGGGGAAGGAGACAGAGGTGAAGCAAAAAAATAAAATCAAACTTATAATTGTGCCCAGTGTCTCTTCTCCCATGAGATTCTGCAAGCCTCCCCCTTCCCTATGAGGCTAGTTGTATGAGAACAGAAACTCTCCCTTGAGCAGAAAAGGGAATATATCAGTTCAAGGAACAGGGGTACAGGTGTTGTCTGGTCTTTAGGCTCACCTAGACTGAGGTGCTCAGACGATGTTTTTAGGACCTGGGTTTCTCATCTCTTTGTTCTCTTTTCCTACCTGGTGTCTTTATTCCCAGGGAGCATCTTAGTTTGTGTTCCCCCAGAAGCAGACCCCGAGACAAGAATCTGAATGCAGTTATTTATTTTGGAAATGATGTCAGAAAACACTGGGAAGGAGAGAGGGGATGGGAAACAGGAAAGGGAATGCAGTAGATAAAGGAAGCATTGTCGAGTGGGTTATCTTGGGGGGAAGCTGGAGCTCATTCCTGCTGGGGACCTCTATGAGAGGGTGAGGGACACGCACCCCAGATTTATCTCGTTTGAGGGATCAGAGAGACGGCATATTTGTCCATCAGTCATGGGTCTGGGCTGCTCCCCCAAGGTGTTAATTCTCTGGCATCCCCACGTTCCCCCACGCGTGGGCAGAGCAGGTGCCAGCCGTCAGAAGAGCTTTCAGAGGGAGCGCCACCCTGCAGACACTTTGATCTTGGGCTTCCAGCCCTCCAGAACCTTGAGATAATAAATTTCTGTTGTTTTCAGACAACCCATTTGGGGGCCCTTTGTTACAGCATTCTCAGGAAACTGATAGACACTATTTATGAACAGTCCATCTTTGAAGAACCTTCTCTTTCTATCTTTTCCCCATTACGGTCTATCTGTTCCTTTATTGACCAAATAGTCCCCAGAGAGCAACTCTGTTGTCTTTCTTTAAAGAGAAAACTCTGTGAAAGTCATGAATGAAAAACACTCAAAACTCTTGTCAGAAGTCAGTGGGACCCACAAAGAACAAGGACACCAAAACCAAAATGGAGTTTCAAACTTTCAGTAGGGCAAAGGACTTGTCTCTTAGGGAAAGAAACGACTGCCTGAAAGGTGTTAAAGATGGTAGCATCCAGAGAGACTTCCTCCAAGTAATTCCTAGGGGAAGAGAATGCAGAGGGGCCTCCGCATGCCCCACGTGCCCCCTTCTCTTCTCCTTCCCCCCCAAGTCACTCACTCAGGGCTCTCGGCCCCTCCAAGTCTCTCTCTGTCCCTTCCCCTCTGCGCCAGTGCCAGTCGCCTCCCAGATTCCCTGCTGGCCTCCTCGGCTTCCCAGCCCCTTTCCCCAGCAAAGAGAGGGCTCTTTCAGAAGCACAAATCTCTTTTTATGGAGGAGTAGTAAGTGAATTCATTCCCATCATAAAAGATCCAAGCCAGGCAGAAATACATAAAAGCAGAAATGGGAAGCCCAATCCGACTGTGTCCTGCCTCTCAACTTTCCTAGGGTTCTCCGTCATTCTCTGTGTCAATCGCAAGGCCACTGACATGCAAGGCTCAGATCTGGCCCTGCCCACCCTTCCCCCATCTCTCTTCCATTCTTGAGTAAGACCCTCTTGCCAGCCACTCTGAATGGCTTGCAGTTTCTAGTCACTCAGCTTATCATCATCATCTGTCTCTCTGTATCTATCTGTATATATATATTCCTCTATCTGTCATCTCTACCTCCGTATCTCTCACCTCAGGCCCTTTGCACATGCTGTTTGCGTTCCCAACATGCTGTTCAAGGCCCCTGCGTTCCAAGTTCATCCTTACTCACCCTTCATTATCGGGGACAAGGATTCGATGCAATTCATTTCCGAGGGCTGCTGTAACAAAGTGCCACAAACCGGGATGGCAGGGGTGGCAGGGACTCAAAAGTCTATTCCCTTGCCATTCTGGAGGCCAGAAGTCTAAACTCAAGGTGTAGCAGGACTGGTTCCTTCCTATCTGCTCCGTACCTGTCTCCCAGCTTCTGGTGGTGGCCAGTAGCCCTTGGTGCTCCTTGTCTGGTAGAGGCCTGGCTCCAGTGTCTGCCTCTTGCCACACGGCCTTCTCCCTGCATGTCTCTGTCTCTCCATCATCGGCTGAGTGCTGCTATGGGAGGTGTTAGACCCACCGACAGAACCTAAAGAACAAATAGTCAGTCTGGCAACATAGAGTCAAGGAGTGAGAATTATGTTCCTGGTACAGGGAACAACATTTGCAAAGTTCTAGAGGTCAACGAATCATGATGCATTTGGAGCGGACTCAGGGTGGGAGATTTTGGGGATGAGTGGGGTGGACATGGGGCTGGTGCCTGAGCTCTGGCTGAGGACTTGGGGACAGCTGGAGACCCAGACGGAGAGGAGGCTCTGAGGTGAGAAAGGAAAGCTGGAGCAGGACTGGAGGTCCACCAGGCACTGAGAACTGGGACCACCCTGCCCTCAGCACCTCTCTCCCCTGAAATCAAGCCCATTTAGATTCTGAGGACATTTGGACTTAGACCTGAGTCATGAGAAAAAGCCAGATGCAGGGAGAAAGGGTATTCCAGGCAGAAGGCACACCTTGTGCAAAGGCCCTGAGGCAGGACCGGGCTTGGCGCTGGAGGAACAGCAAGCTGCTACAGCACAGTGAGCGATGGGGAGTGAGGCAAGGTGTCTGGAGTTTGGGTTTTAAGAACTGACCTTATGGGGAGAGGGCCCTGAACAAGTCTGGGTCCTTCTGGGAATTTCAAGAGCAGGTAACAGTGGCACCTTCCTCGGGTGGTCTCTGCGAGGCACGGGGAGATGACGCCTGTGGAATGTGGGAGTGCTGGATATGCACCGCTGAACGCCACCAGCCCGCTTTGCGGCAGCCCTGAGCCATAGGAAACCCAGGAGCTGGGGATGCTCTGAGCCTCTCAACCATGTTTTCAAAGGCTGCCCAGGCTGCCAGGTCAGAAACCCTGAAGTTCTGTGTGGGCCACAGTCCCAGCCAGGGGGCTCCTGAGGGCATAGTGGAACAGGGTGATGTCACAGGGGCTGTGGGCATCTAGAAGCCTGGGGCTGCTGGCCTCAACATTATCGTCAGGCAGGGCTGCCTGCGTAGGCAGCTCCTCCCGGGACAGGCCTCAAAGGCGATGCACGCCCGGCCACCACCAGCGGCCGTCTCCCTTTAGGGCCACCCAGGTCCCAGCAGCTCTGCTTAACGGCCTCCCAGCGCCTGACCCTTGCCCACCTCCCTTCTTCTCAAGGTCACGGGCTCCCGGGGAGGCCCTGGAGACGTCCGAAGACCTCCTGTCTGCTGCCCCCAGAGAGACCTTGCTCCTTGCAGCCGCCCGAGGAGTAGGGGTGGCCATGCGGTGGCCGTGGCCAGTCCTGGCCCTGGGGGCGGTGAAGGCCTTGCTGATCCTATGCACACTACCGGCGCCCTCACAGGCAGTGGTGCGGGCCGTGCCGGATGGCGACTCGAGCACGGTGGACTTTGTGGATTTGCCAGCCCTGTTCAGGGTGCCCCTGGCCCCCGAGGGTGTGCGGGGCTACCTGATGGAGGCCAAGCCGGCCAACGCATGCCAGCCCATCCAGGGTCCCTGGCGGGGCAATGGCTCCCTGGGCGCCACTGTGCCCATCTGCCGCTATGACTGTGCGTTTGACGTCAAGGTGCTACGAGCACAGCAGGCCGGCTTCAAGGGGACAATCATACACAACGTCCTCTCAGATGACCTGGTGCGCGTGACGCCTGTCTACGAGGACCTGCAGCTCCTGACTGTCGCCTGCTTGGTGTTCGTGAGCGAGTCCGCCCCGTATGATCTGCGGGTCACCATGTGCACGTGCTGTGATAAGTTGGCCCGCATACTCCTGCTGCACAACCACCTGGGCCGCCCTTCGCGCTGGTGCTCTCCTCGGGGCTGGGCTGCTGCGCCGTGGCCCTGCTACAGTGCCCCCTCGTCATCCTGCAAAGCCTGTGGAACTGGCTCTGGGCCTGGGGGACCCGCAGGCCAGTGGTCAAGATGCGGGCCCACCAGAAGGCCCAGGTCCGCCCCTTCACGGGCTGCCGTGACCTATGTGCCATCTCCCTGGATGAATACAGGGAGGACGACCAGCTCAAGGTCTTGCCCCGCTCCCACATGTACCATTGCAAGTGCATTGACACCTGGTTCTCCCAGGCCACCCAGTGCTCCTGCCCGGTGTGCAGACAGTCGGTGGCCAGACAGAGGATAGCTCTGAGTCCTCCGCCGAGAGCTTTGATGGTGAGGACCCCGTGTTCCCTGGACGCCGGCCCCTGATCTGGGCCATCCAGGCCTAGCTGCGCTCACAGAGGCGGGAGCTGCTGGCCAGAGCTGCATCCACGGGGGTGGCCAAGGCCACGGTGTCCTTGGAGAGGCCCCCAGATCCCCTCTGAGGCCTGCAGCCCCTGGCTGGCAAAGTGCGAGGTGGGGAGGTTGGACGGGAAGACTGTTTGTGGTCTAGAAAGAATAAAGCAGATTTGAAAGTGGGTTCTTGCTCTGGCTTGGCCGGCCTCTGGCCAATCCTGCCACCCGTGTGGCCAATCCCGGCTGAGCCTAAGGCTGGCCCCCATCTTCTGCGGGTAAGTGGGGCGATGTGGGGGAGGTGGGAGGTGTTTCCCGGGCCACTGTGTTCACACCAAAAGTGACTCTGTACGGACCCCCCCTGCCTCAGTTCCAATCCTGGGCACTCAGGTTGCTGGCTCTGATATGCCTACTCATTATGCATTGAAACTTAAAAAAAGATAATAAACGTTTACTTTGGAATAATTTTAGGCCTCCGGAACAAAACGTTTTAGATTTGCAAAAACTACAGAGAATCCCCGTGCACGCCTCCATGGCTTCCTGCCACATTCACATCTTACATCACGGCAGTCACGCAATGAAAGCGACCTGGGTCCCCTTCGGCGGACTGCGCTCCAGCTTCTGCCCGCATTTCCCCCTCATGCCAGCTGCTTACAGTGGGAAATGTCAAACACACCCAAGCAGAGAGACTAGAATGACGACCGTCCGTGCACGCACCCCTCACTCCCGCGGGGACCCTCCGGCCGTAGCCACTCTGCTCCCTTCTACATGTGCACTCGCACCCCTCCCTTGTTATTCTGTCTTCTGTAAATATTTCCGTTTGTGTTTCTGGAACAACAGTTCTCAACGGGGTGGGAGATTTTGTCCCCAGGGAACACCCAGTGGTGTCTGGGGGACGTCCGTGGTGGTCACAACCGGGGGTGCTCCTGGCATGGAGGGGGTGGGGGCCGGGGGGCTGCACAGTGACCCTCCCTGTGCCCAGGATGGTCCCCCCACAGAGAACACTCTGGCCCCAATGCCGGCAGTGCCAAGGCGGAGACCTCGGCCTAAGATAAGACTTCTTAAAAAAAAAACCCACAGACTCCAGTACCATGTTCAAAGGAATGGTTCCTTAATAGCATCAAATGCCCACCCAGTGGGCACATGGAAATGGGGACATTCTTTAGGGTGGTCTGAATCAGAATGCAGACCAAGTCTAGGATCCTCGATGGTCTCCTAAGTCTCTCTTAATCGAGAGCATATCCCTCCGTCTCTCTCTCTCTCTCTCTCTCTCCTAATTCTCGCTGGCAATTTATTGAAGTCACAGGGTCATTCACCCTGTGATGTCCCTCATTTCAGTTTTGCCCAGCACGTCCCTGTGGTATCTTCATGTTCTTCATATGTTCTTCAGTCCCCTCTATGTCTGGGGAATTTGTAGCCAGATTCAGAGCCCAACCCAGGTGTGATTTAATTTTATGGTGAGCAGATAAGGTGCTTCTTCAGCTCCTGGCACACCCACTGTTTAGAAGAGTCGGGTCACAATAAGGGGTCTCGTGGGCAATGAATGAGAGGCAGTTGGGGGCCATGTGCCAAGTATAATCAGGGAGGTCAGGGAGTGAACACTGGGTATGAGATTGGAATGGTGAGAAGAAGGTGAACACGCCGTGAGAGCATTCCAGGGAGAGTGAACAGCCTGCGCAAAGGCCCTGGGGCCGGACCATGCCTGGTGTGTCGGAGGAACAGTGAGGATGCCCAGGTGGCTGGAGCAGAAGGATTGAGGAAGAGAGAGAGAGGAAAGGAGGACAGAGAGGGAACAAGGGCCAGTCATTCAGGACTCCGTACATTTTGGCAAGGAATTAGTTTTCATTCTGAGATGTTGGGTAGAACCACTGGAAAGTTTTAAGTAGCTCAGAGAAAATTCTCCTTAGCAGCGCTTTTGGATATCCATTTTTAAAATGAGGCAACTGCAGCCCAGAGAGGCCAAGTCACTTGCTTGAGGCCACACAGCATATGGTGACAGTGGTATTAAGACCCAGCAGTCTGGTGTTGGTGTTGGTGGGTGCCTGAGGGAGTGTTTGTGCTTAGTAGTTTCCTGTTGTGCACACACGAAAGGGTTTTTCGCTCGTGCTTTGCTGTGTCTGCTTTGTGACGTCGCTGGGAACCTCCAAGGTCTGCCTTCTTGGATCGATGATGGCAAAGGGTAGGCTCTGGTGCATGTGCGTGATGTTTGTGTGTGTGTGTGTGTGGTGGGACACAGAGAAGTGGGCTGAGGTCCCTGCACAGGATCCATGAGGGACCTCATCTCTGTGGCATGGGCCTCGCACTAACCTTCTGAGGGACCTTGCTCTCAGCCGTCTGGGGCCATGAATGGGGCTACACTATCCAGGGGACACTGTCTTAGCCACTGTGGATGGCCCTCAGGGGGCAGTGCTGCCAAGTAAGGACAGGCCTCTCTGTCCAGCAGACGTGAGAGGGAGTGAGGATGGAGAAATAGAGACAGGAAGGGACAAACGCAGCAGTCAGGCTCAGGGTTGGCAGTGGGACTCAAGACCCAACCAGAGCAGCTGAAACACACAGTGCTCACGAATACAAGTAGTCAGTCCAGGGACAGCATGGAGGCTCTATGGTATCTCGGACCCAGGCTCTTTCTATGTTTTTGCTCCACGTCCTTAGCAAGTCTTCTCTTCAGGCGACAAGGCAGCTGCTTGAGCTCCAGCCATCCCATCTACATTCCAGTCAATGAGGAGGCAGGGGTGAGGAAGGGCTTGCCCTTTCTCTTAAAGGACACATCCCAGAAGTCCCATATACCACTTCTGCTCATATAACATTGGCCAGAACTTAGTCATGTGGCCACATGCGTCTGAAAGGATGCTGGGAAATGTAGTTTTTATTCCAAATGTCCATCAGTCCTGCTGAAAACCAAGGTTGCTAGTACTTTGGGAGAAGAGAGAACAGATATCAGGGGTGGCCAGCGCCACCTGCCACTTGGACACACTTGTGGAACCTGGGCCACAAGAGCCGCCCAATACATATTTGTTGAATGAGTCAATGAAGTCCCACACTTCTGGCTTGAGTCTCCTTCAAGGTCACAGGCACCCCAGGACAGAAGGCACATCCACGGTTCACAGATGACCTTTCTCACAACCACACTGCCCGTGGAGGGAGGGAGTTCACTGTCCCTGGGAATAGAAGTCAACTCTCACTGAAGCCAGGCTGTGGGCCACATGACTTGGTTCCACTATTAAACCTCTCTGAGCCTCAGTTTCCCAATCTGTAAAATGAGGACAGAAACAGTATCTGCCCAATGGGGTTCCCTACGCTTGGACAGTGTTCATCACAGTGCCAGAACACTCTGTCAGTAGTTGTCAGTTGATTAAGTAACCTGCTTATAGCCCAGCTATAGTACTGGGTGATCAGAGGCGTGATGGGAAAATGCAGGCTCTGTGCTAACCCAGAGCGAGGTGGCTGACCCAGTCCACAGAGTCTGGGAGGATTCCTGGAGGCAGTGTCTTCTGGACTGAGAGCAGAAGGAGCAGGGATCCGCACCACGGAAGGAAGAGCGGCCCTGGCAGCTGGAACAGCATGGGCTAAGGCCCTTGCCACCTGGCCTGGCCTCCAGTAGGTGCTGAATACATGTACATAGAGTCCTTGCCCCCAGTCAGGACCCGTCCCCTCTGAGAAGGCCCTCAGCTTCACCCCAGCCTCCTCTTCCCCCGACAGCCAGGCCTGGGCCTCTCTCCAACGGCCTCCAGGGAAGCTGAGCATTGCCAAGGATGGCCAGCTTGGCGGGGCTGGCCTGTGTCACCCCCCCCGGCCCTGCCTTGGCTGCTGCCCCAAGTGAGCGTCCGCGGAGGCCTCCTCCTGCCCATCCCGGCAGTGTGTCTAAGGGGGAATGTAGCTCGGAGGAGCAGGACCAGCCTCAGTGATGGGAGTGGGCTCAGAGGCCACGGCAGATGCCAACGTCTCTGCTCAGCTGCTCAGGGGTTGCGCCGTGCTCCCTCTGGCCCCAACTTCTTGCACCCTGTGCCAGGTTTCCCCATTTTCCAGAGGAAGAACTTGAGTCGAAGAACAAGGAGGCTGTGGCTCTCCCAGGGCCACACGCCTGGCCGCTGACCGATCCAGTGGCAACAGGGCCTTGCTGCTCCTGCACCTGAGAGAGCCCCCTCCAGTTTTCAATGCCTTCTGCTGACCTCCACCTCCCCGTGGGTGGGTCTCATCTCCAAGTGCTGGTCTGCCGAACAATATGTGGTGACCGCCTACTTGTCCAAGCCTGTGCTGGGAACCCCACAAGCAGCAGGGACCAGGACAGACCCAGTCCCTGATTGCACGGAGCTCCCAATCTAGTGGGGGCGGTGGACCGCGATAAGGCAGTGGCAGGGTGACCAGCAGGTTGTGATGGGGATACACAGGCTGGGAGGGTCCAGAGGGGCACTTGTCCCAGCGTGGAGGGTTGGGAAACGTTTCTCAGGCATGGGACATCTGTCTCAAAACCTGAAGAATAGACCAGAAGCAATTGGGGAGCGGTGGAAAGGATGTTCCAGGGAGAGGGAACAGCATATGCAAAGACCCAGAGTCTTAGAAGACACAAGAGTTCTCAACAGTTTTGGACACTGCCCCATCCTTCCTTCTCAACACACACACACATTTTTAGTTACAAGTAATTGTTAGGTTCCCTTTAACACACAACCTTGGACAGCAGCTGCACCGGAGTGTAGCAAAATCCCTTATCGTCTACAGTGGTTTCTAAGTCCCCCACAGCAGTTTCTAAGTTTCCTCTTGTCTGCATCAGTTTCTGTTTCTCAGAGGTCCCAAGGCCACCATCCTGCTCACCAAGGCCCTAAATTCCTATATGAGCAGCGCCCCCTCGCGGCCGCTGCTGCTCTCTCCTTCCCGAGACGGCCACTCTGTCTGTTTATCTTCAGCTCCCCCCTTGCTGCTCTCTCCTTCCCGAGACGGCCACTCTGTCTGTTTGTCTTACAGGGAATAAAGCCGCGCTGACGGAGTTCTCGTGTCCCTCTTTGCGAGCGAGTGAGCTGGGCAGCTGAAGAACCCTTTCAGTAATGGTACTTCAAGTTCTTCACAAAGCTTTCTTCAGCAGCCTGAAAATGCTCAGGTTTGACTAGTCTAGAATGACAATGGGCATAAGTCCTATTAATGCTGTCTTTCAGATGAGGAAACCGAGGCCCAGAGAAGTTAAGTGACTTGCCAGCTCAGAAGGGACAAAGCTGGGTTTCAAACCCAGGAAGCCCATCTTCGGAGGCTGTTTGCATCGGTTCTACACAACGCCCATGGTGAGTGGTTGGAACGACAGAACAAATGTGGAAAGAGAGGTAGAGACATCCACCCTCCCTAGGCCTGGCTGCTTAGAGCATCCCTCACTCCTGGCTCGGTGCCAGCTCCTCCTCCCAGTCTCCTTTGGTGGGTGCTGACCCACTCCAGCAAGGACTGGGCATGCACTTCCCCTCCTCTGCTCCACACCCTCTGCTCCTAATGATATGACCAACGAGAGAGGTTCCAAGGAAATATTACTGCCGTTCCCAGCAGCCTGAAGGCAACTGCACAATGGTGGCGGCCACCACGGGGCTGGCTGCCAAGATCATATTCTTGGTGGCATCTGGAAGAGGGATGCAAAGGCTGTGGTTGATCACCTGACCCTCCTTCCCCTCCTCCCCTCCTCCCCGCGCCCTGTCCTCTTCCTTGCCCACCCCTTCCAGCCTCCCAGCCAGGCCCAGGAGGGGAGGACGTTTTTTAGAAACAGATGGCTGCCTTCCTCGGCCAGCATTCTGTCAGTTAATTAACGCCGCCTGTAATTAAACTTCCCACAAATTAGCTGTCAGCTACGCTAAAGGGAACCGTCCCTCTCAAATGCCACCTTGACTTGCTGAATTGTGGGCCTTGTCGACAAAATAATTAAAGGCAGAGGGTGGCAACCAAAATTTGGAAACTTTTCTTTCTTTCTAATATCTCTGTTGGTGTCCATGGCTAAACCCTCCCATCCAGGATTGGGAATGCAAGGCTGTTTTCTGAGGCTCCGTGAATTAAGGCCTGCCACTGTGGAAGACATTTTTACTGATCACTTACTGTGCGCCAGGCATTGTGCTAGTAGCTGGGGACCCGCGGTGACTGAGATGGACATAGTCACTGCTTTCTTGGAGCTTACAGCCTTCACATGCATTTTAAAAAGCAAGGGAAGAAATGAAGTTATTACAGCTGGGGGAAGAGTGTTCAGGGAGAGGGAACAGCCCGTGCAACAGCCCTGAGGCAGGACCAGTCATGATGGGGGCTGGACCAGGTAGAGAGAGCAGATGCAAGAAGTGGGATAATTTGGGGTTGATTTTGCAGACAGAGGTGAGAGGACTGGCTGATATATCAAATGGGGAGGAGAGGGTAAGTGAAGGGGGAGGAAGGGAGACAGGTATCTCTGGCCCACAAAACAGAAGCAGACAGTTGATCTATAAAGATGCTGATTGCATAAAACTCTTAGAAAAAAACATAGGCAAAAATCTCTTGGACATAAACATGAGCGACTTCTTCATGAACATATCTCCCCGGGCAAGGGAAACAAAAGCAAAAATGAACAAATGGGACTATATCAAGTTGAAAAGCTTTTGTACAGCAAAGGACACCATCAGTAGAACAAAAAGACATCCTACAGTATGGGAAAACATATTCATAAATGATGCATCTGATAAGGGGTTGACATCCAAAATATACAAAGAACTCACACACCTTAACAAACAAAAAGCAAATAATCCAATTAAGAAATGGGCACAGGACATGAATAGACACTTCACTAAAGAAGAAATTCAGATGGCCAACAGGCACATGAAAAGATGCTCCACATCGCTGGTCATCAGAGAAATGCAGATTAAAACCACAATGAGATATCACCTCACACCAGTGAGGATGGCCAACATCCAAAACACAAACAACAACAAATGTTGGCGAGGATGTGGAGAAAAGGGAACCCTCCTACACTGCTGGTGGGAATGCAAATTAGTTCAACCATTGTGGAAAGCAGTATGGAGGTTCCTCAAAAAACTCAAAATAGAAATACCATTTGACCCAGGAATCCCACTCCTAGGAATTTACCCTAAGAATACAGCAGCCCAGTTTCAAAAAGACAGATGCACCCCTATGTTTATCGCAGCACTATTTACAATAGCCAAGAAATGGAAGCAACCTAAGTGTCCATCAGTAGATGAATGGATTAAGAAGATGTGGTACATACACACAATGGAATATTATTCAGCCATAAGAAGAAAACAAATCCTACCATTTGCAACAACATGGATGGAGCTGGAGGGTATTATGCTCAGTGAAATAAGCCAAGCCAAAAAAGACAAGTATCAAATGATCTCACTCATATGTGGAGTATAAGAACAAAGAAAAAAACTGAAGGAACCAAACAGCAGCAGACTCACAGAACCCAAGAACGGACTAATAGTTACCAAAGGGAAAGGGACTGGGGAAGATGGGCGGGAAGGGAGGGATAAGAGGGTAAAAGGGGCATCACGATTAGCAGATGTAATGTTGGGGGGGCATGGGGAGGACTGTACAACTCAGAGAAGACAAGTAGTGATTCTATAGCATCTCACTACACTGATGGACAGTGACTGTAATGGGGTTGGTGGGGGGGGACCTGATGAAGGGGGTAGTTTAATCACCACAATATTGCTCATGTAATTGTAGGTTAATGATACCAAAATAAATTGTAAAAAAAAAAAAAAGATGCTGATTGCCACAGAGCACAGCCTTTTGAAAAAAACTCTTCAGCCTCAGGCCAATTGTCAAGGCTCAGAGAGTGTGGTTGGATGGAGTGTAGTCTCTAGCCCCAGCCTCTGCACCCCAATCTCCCCTGAGTCTCCCCAGCACCCAGCATTGGGGTGAATGCCACCCACACCTGTTAGGACATCGTGAAGTCCTGACAAATGCAGAGCCGAGCCCCCAGGAGGCTCTAAAGCAATGTGCTCACCAGATGCCCATGGGCTGCACAGCTCACATCCCGGCTCCTTGGAGTCAGGGGAAGGTTCTGGGATCCTTCCCAGGCAGTCAGGAAAGCCGTCATGCACCTTGGTGTCCTTGTACCTCCCAAGATACTTTGCATTCCCCCAGGACAGATTTCAGGCCCTTGAAGAACCTCAGGGCCTTTGCACAGCTGTGCTGAAATACTCTGTCCCCTCTCCACACTACTCCTTTCTTAGTCTTCAAATATTTTCTCAGGCATCACTTCCTCCAGGAAGCCTCCCGGATGCCTCAGCCTGAGTCAAGTGCTTCCTCTGAGCCCCCACCAGGCCTGTGCTTCCCTAGCGGTGGCCCTGGTCTCCCAGTGTTGTAACCACCTGGCACCGTGTCTGCCTTCTTCCGGCACCGGACTGTGAACTCTGAGGGTTCAAATGTGGTAGCACTATAGTAGGAATAATCACAGCAAATGGGACCCCTCAAAAAGCTGATTAATAGCTAGATGCTATTAATTCTTATTCTCTGTTTTAGAGTCAGCCCAGTGAAAAATCTCTCTTTTTAGAGTTTAGATGTTGGGATTATGAGTGAAGGAGTATGGGCCTCAGGCTGATGTCTGCTGGAGGCTCTGCAGGGGAGGGTAGACAGCCTGTGCCATGGTCAAGGGCTGGCATGTACCAAAGGGCCTGGTTCACATCCCAGCCCCGCCCACTTTTGGAAAGTGGTGGGAGGCTGGTGGCAGGAGACATTGGCTTTGTGTGCCTTGGTTTTCCCATCTGTAAAATGGGGGTGATGACGTACCCGATTTGTGGTGCGGTTGGGGCAGAGAATTAAATAACTTAGTTACTTGATATAAATTTATAGCAAATTTATAGAAAGCCCTTGGAGAGTTGCCTGTTCACTGTAAGCATTCAATAACTATTTGTTAAATTTTCAAAAAAAATAATTAAAGAGACTGGAGAAAACTTGGGAGAATTAAGGTTATGGGTACCCTAATCTCCAAGAACGTCACAGGGCAGAGTTGTCCATCTGAAGGCACGTGGACGAAACTTCGAAACAAAGCAGAGGGTGCAGAAAATGGCAAAAGGTGAGAGCACGCTCTCTCAATCTCTCTCTCCTTAGAAATTAACAACGCAAGTCCTGAGGGAGGTTTTTGGGTGATGGAAACGCTGCATATCTATTGAGGTAGTGGCTGCCCAGATGTATATATTTGTCAAAACCCACTGGACTGGATACTTAAATCCCTCCACAATAAAGCCCCAGAAACATGACTGCCCCAAACGTGGGCTCACAGCACTCTCCTTTGCTACTGCTGGGAATGCGAACTGGTACAGCTGCTCTGAAACAGCGGGTGGCAGTTTCTTTAAAAGGTACACGCACATCTACCCCCTGACCCTGTCATCCTGCCCCTGAGTGCTTGTCTAAGAGAAATGAGAGCATATGTCCTCATGACGATGGGTGTGACAGTGTTCTCAGCAGCTTTATTTGGAACAGCCAAACACAGGAAACAACCCAAATGCCCAGGAGTTGGAGACTAGATAAAAAACCGTGGGGCCATGTCTTGGCTGGAATAAGACTGCAGCAAAGACAGACAGACTGTTCTAGGCACCGCAACTTGGAGGTGCCCCGAAAGCACTGTGCCCTGTGAAAAGAGGCAGGTTCCTAAGACTACTTGGTCTGTGATTCTATCTCTATCCATTTTGAAAATAGGCAGGCTAACTTGTGATGATGGAGGATGGGAAGAGTCACCTGGGTGTGTGTGGGCGAATCGCCCAGGAGCCCTTTCCCCAACCCACAGTATTCCAGGCGGTGGGATGTTCTACACAGGGTCAGAGAGAGGGTGGCTTGAAGGAATCTCATCCTCAGAAACAAAATTTAAGGGAGCACCAAAAAACTCAGCAACCAAGGAAAGTAATATTTGACTGCAATATTTTGAAACGCTAAAATGAATGCAAAAAAAAAAATCCAAGACAAACAAAATGGCAACATTTCCAAGAAAGACAGGATTCTGCCTTGCATTTGCCAGTCTCGCCTCCGCTTGCCTACCCCCAAGTCTGGGCGCGGGCACTGCCTCTCTCTGGGTGTTGGCCCGCAGGAGCTGTGCTTAGGTTAAAAGACACGCGGCTCTGCACTTCAGATTCGTGCGTTTGTTGCGTGGCAGATGCACCTCAGTAAGAAAGTTAAGAGAACAGAGACACAGGCGGACCAGACAGCCTTATCTAGCCTCAGGAATACCTACATTTAAAAAGAAAAAGCCCATTAGAATGGTTCTGAGATGGAGACAAAGGAGGAAGAAATAAGCATATAAAATAGGAACCGTCGTGGTGGCGGTGGTGGTTGTGGGAATCAAATAAATGTTTGTTGAACAAGGACGCAGGGCCCCGACGCGCCTTGAGCTCCCAGTAAATAAACAAGTAGACAAGATAATTAAGAGGGAGCCCCTGCTGCCTCCCCCTGCTCCGCCTCTACCACCCCTGCCCGGCTTGGCGGACGCTGACAGCGCGACGCAGCCGCCGGGAAACCGCGGGCCGCTGCGCATCCTTCCACCGCCGGTCCGCAGCCGCAGTGCTGGCTAGGAAGGGGTCCAGAGGTGACAGGCTGGTGGGGTGTCCCTCTCCCCCATACGGCGGGTTTCGCCACTGCTGTATCCCCCAGTGGGCCCCGGGATGGCAAACAGTGGGTGCTCAATTAATGTGCAATAGTCCTGAAAGGTCAGTCAAAGCCCTGGGGTCTTTTGATTGCTGGGGCCTGAGGGGGGGAGGGGGGGCGTCTTCCCTTCCATCCTTCCGTCTTCCCTTCTCAGAATAGAGGACTGGGACGCCCCTTGGGGCGGGATCAGCCGGGCCAGGGGTCTCTAAGTCCAGCTCTTCGCTGATCTCTACCGCCTGCTCCTAGAGAAGGGCAGGGGCAGGTGGGGGACCCACAGGCAGGGGTGAGCGCAGGTGCGCAGCCCCAGGCTGCAGGGACCCGAGCCATCGCCTCACTCGGGCTCCGCCTGCCTAAAGGCGACTAGAGAATGGCCTCCAAGTCAACCAATGGGAACGCGGACGAGACGCATTACCTCATCAAGCAGCGCGACCATTGGCTACGGGCTCCCTGTGGGCGGGCGCCCATCCGGGGATCCCAGGAGCCTGTTGCTGAGGCTGGCGGGGAGGGTCTAGGGGCGCGAAGAAGGCAACGAAAGGGGAGGAGAGTGGGGAGGAGAGCTGGAGAAGGGATTTGCATACTTTATGGGGCTGCGAGTGGGTCTTTATAATAAACGTGTCGCCAGCCCACGCGTGCCGCCTTGCTTGTCCCACCAGGTTAGGTGGCCCTTCACCCGTACACACACACACACACACACACACACACACACACACACACACACACAGTGTTCCCAAGGCAGCATGGCCAGACCCCCCCCCCAAGTCAGACAGGGCCTAAATTTGCCGGTTTGTGGCTGCGACATCGACATTCACTCCGCAGAGTTCCAGGGGCACCCTCCAGCCATAGCCTTGGAGCACCCGCAGTTCGACGGCCCCACCTACCGGAGCCTCAGCTTCCCAAGCTTTGAAATGCGGTTGATGAAAGTCTCTGCATCTGAGGAATTACTAGGGACCTCCAGTCAGCGAACGAAAAAGCACACATTGGACATTTAACTGTGTTCTGACTCCTGTGCGGGGTACTAGGGATACAGGGCTGATCAAGGCAGAGTTGGACCCAGCTTCCCAGCTATGAGGGAAATAAAAGCAAGGGGAGACGGAAGAAGGGGGAAGGGGGAAGGAAAGCGAGCTGGATGCTGCCCTAGCCCAACAAATCAAGAAGCGCTCACCTGAGGAAGTGATGGGTAGGCAGGAAAAAGAAAGCTATGAGAAAATCTGGGGCAATAGCATTCTGGCCAGAGGGAACCAGCATGTGCAAAGGTCCTGGGGCAGGACTGTGCCTGGGTTTTTGGAGAGAAAAACAGAGAGGGGGCCCTGTGGCTGGAGCAGATTGAGCAAGGAGGGGAGAAGGAGGAGAGAAGGGCAGGGAAGGGCAAGTCATTGTGGGTGGTTGGGCTGTGGGCACGGGGAGGGTGGGACCTGACCCAGATGCTCACAGGCGCACTCTGGTGGCCGCTGCGGGGAGGACAGTCTGTGGGGGACCAAGGCAGAGGGACTCTGCTGGTCCAGGTGAGTCAAGATGGAAGTGAGACCAGGGTGGAAGCATGCAGGCAGTGAGAAGGGAACGAGATTGAGGTATATTTTGGTGCCAGCAGACTTCATTCCAGACGTATTGGGTTGGGGTGAAGGAGGAGGTTTGGTTCCTGCACAGCACTTGGCCTCCAGTAGGTTCTGAATGAGCAGGAGAGGGGATCAGTAGTGGGATACTCGAGTGGCCTTTTCCTCCCCGACTCCCACCAAGGCCTTCGCACTGCAGTGCAAATGAATGAGTGAGTCACCCCAGCTGAGAGTGGCAGGGAGAGGTATACACTGGGCGCTGACTCCAGCTTCCTGCCCAGGCACCTTTGATGCATCCACTCCCCGCCCCCCTCCTCACTGTGGTGCACCTCCAAGTGAGGTTAGTAACACATCACACCTCGCTCTACAGGGTCCTCCCACTGCCTGGCTGAGAACCCCACCTCTGCAATCCCAGCCTCTGCCTGATGCAGAAATGCCCTCATCCCCTGAGTGGTTAATTCAGCCTTATCTTGCGTACCTCCAGGGCTAGTAGTTTCACTCTTTTTGAGTAAAAGATCTTATGCCTTCAACAGCCCTGTGTGGTCTGGCCTCTGTGACTTCTCCAGCTCACCCCTCCAAAGTCACACTCGTCCCCGTCTGCATAGTTCCTTCTCAAACTTTGCGCAAGCTGTTCTCTGTCCTTGGAAGGCCCATCTCCCTTCCTTTTATGCTTGCCTGCCTCCCTTTATATATTTAAGCACAGTTTAGATGTTGGCCCTTCTAGAGGACTTCACCTGCCCGCTAGGGAGAGTTTAAGAATGGCTCGGTCCTGGGGAAATGACAGTCTCTTCAACAACTGGTGTTGCAAAACTGGACAGCTACATGCAAGAGAATGAAACTGGATTATTGTCTAACCTCACACAAAAGTAAGCTCAGAATGGATCAAAGCCCTGAATGTAAGTCATGAAACCATAAAACTCTTAGAATAAAACATAGGCAAAAATCTCTTGAATATAAACATGAGCAACTTTTTCCTGAATGCATCTCCTCAGGCAAGGGAAGCAAAATAAAAAATGAACAAACGGGACTACATCATGCTGAAAAGCTTCTGCCCAGCAAAGGACACCATCAGCAGAACAAAAAGGCATCCTACAGTATAGGAGAATGTATTTGTAAATGACATATCCGACAAGGGGTTAACATGCAAATATATAAAGAACTTACATGCCTCAACACCCAAAAAGCAAATAACCCTATTAAAAAATGGGCAGAGGAGCTGAACAGACACTTCTCCAAAGAAGAAATTCAGATGGCCAACAGGCACATGAAAAGATGCTCCACATCGCTAATTATCAGGGAAATGCAAATTAAAATCACAATGATATATCACCTCACACCAGTTAGGATGGCCAACATAGAAAAGACAGACAACAACAAATGCTGGCAAGGATGTGGAGAAAAGGGAACCCTCCTCCAGTGCTGGTGGGAATGCAAATTAGTTCAACCATTGTGGAAAGCAGTATGGAGGTTCTTCAAAAAACTTAAAATAGAAATATCATTTGACCCAGGAATCCCACTCCTAGGAATTTACCCTAAGAATGCAGCAGCCCAGTTTGAAAAAGACAGATGCACCCCTATGTTTATCGCAGCACTATTTACAATAGCCAAGAAATGGAAGCAACCTAAGTGTCCATCAGTAGATGAATGGATAAAGAAGATGTGGTACCTATACACAATGGAATATTATTCAGCCATAAGAAGAAAACAAATCCTACCATTTGCAACAACATGGATGGAGCTAGAGGGTATTATGCTCAATGAAATAAGCCTGGAGGAGAAAGACAAGTATCAAATGATTTCACTCACCTGTGGAGCGTGAGAACAAAGCAAAAACTGAAGGAACAAAACAGCAGCAGACTCACAGAATCCAAGAATGGACTAACAGTTACCAAAGAGAAAGGAACTGGGGAGGATGGGTGGGGAGGGAGAGATAAGGGGCATAAGGTGCATTATGATTACCACACATTAACGTGGGGAGGGGGTACAAGGAGGGCTGTATAGCACAGAGAAGACAAGTAGTGACTCTGTAGCATCTTACTACGCTGACGGACAGTGACTGAATGGGGATGTGGTGGGGACTCGATAACGGGGGGAATGTAGTAACCACAATGTTGCCCATGTGATTTTATATTAATGATACCAAAATAAATAAATAAATAAAAGAGAAAGTTCTTTATAAGCCAAAAAAAATAAAGAATGGCTTGGTCCCTCTCAGATACATTGCATCTCCCCTAACCCAGCCTTGCAGATTAGAATTCCTACTCGCCAGACCTCTGCTTCCTTCTGAGCTGGTAATGGCCTGCAGGGCTCTGAAATTCACTGGCCAAAACTTTTTCCAGAAGCTCTGTCCTCCCCAGAACGGCTGCCCAGGCTCTCCCTAAAAGCATCGTTAGTTTAAAACATTTTCCGTGGATCTGCTCCCTGCAGGCCACCCCCCCAACCCCACAGCCACGGCCAAGCCCCTTTTGGAGAGCGACTGGCTAACAGCCATTAGATTAATGGGCAAGGCACAGCATTTTCATTTCTGCTGCATCTACAAACGAAATGCTCCCATGTAATTACAATTAAGGACACGCTGGCATGTGATGGCTCCCGGCTTCGCGGCCTCCCCGCCCCCCATTTGCCTGCTTCCTCCTTCCTTCCTTCTGCTCTGTCCTTCTCTCCTTAGTTTCTTCCCATCTCCCTCCTTGTCCTCACCCTTCTGCCCCAAACTCCTTTTTTCCCCCCACTTCTCTTTCCCTTCGGGTCTGTCTCTGTCTATTTCTCAGTTTCCTCCGCCTCTCTGTCTCTGTCCATTTTGTTTCCATCCCTTTCTGTCTTCACCCATCTCTGGGTCTGTCTCCCTCCGTCTCTCACTCTTTTCCTGTCTTTGCCAGTCTCGGAGTCATTCTTCCTCCTCTTTATCCGGGTACAATGTACATTCTGCAGGGCACGTGTCTTCCGTGTGCCGCCTAAGGCATCATCACGAAGGGGCCCCACAGATCAGGACATAGAAAATTCGAGCCCTCAGACCCCCTCTCGTGTCCCCTCCCAGTCAGGGCCCCTTGAGGCCGGGTCTATCTCGTTGTTTTCTTTGCCGGCCCTGATCCTGGGAACAGAGCCCCCTTTACATCTCCTGCCCTTCCCTGTTGCCCTTCCAGGTCAGGGCCAGGCCCAGGGCTGTGGATCTGGAGGCCTCCTATGGATGAAGCAGCCCTTCTGAGAAGCCAAGTAAGGCCTGCTGAGGCCCCCAGGGGAATCACAGGCCAGGATCCAAGAGAGGAAGATCCCTATGTAGCCATGACACCCTTTGTCCTAAAGCTTTCAGATTCTGGTCCAAAAATCTCCCAATACAGCTGATCAAGCTCTTATGAAGACAAATACCTTCCCGGAGGTCCCAGTCCCCTCTGACCGGAACTACAGAGAAGCCTCTTAGTACAGGGGACTTGGGAGGACCAGAGATGGGCTTCCTATGGCCGAGAGAGGGTTAGACAGCAAGCACTCTCTCCTGTAGGTGCCCTGGTGTCATCGATCTGTCAGCACTTTCCGGGTGAAATAGGACACATGACAGATAAGCTTTGATGGAGAGAAGAGTGGGGCTTCTGTAAATGAATCTAAGCCTGTCTGATCCTGTCTGTGCCCAAGGTTCTGCCTGACCTGCCCAGCCTCAACACCCATTCAGCGGCCTGTCCCCAGTACATTTCCGCTCCAGACCCACTTCCTACCCCTTTGCTTAGGCCCGTGCACTTCCCAGGCCATCCTCCGCCCCCTTCCTTCCCTGTCCTACCCTAAAGCTTTCAGCCTTTGAAAGCAGGGCTGGAGGCTGACACTTCTCCATCCGGTTCCCTACAGTGGCATAACCCAGGGCTGCGCCTCTCATTGGAAAACACTATCAGTGTTGGCCATCGTCACCATTGGCATCACCATCCTGGCCTTTAGTGACCATACACTGTGTGCCAGGCATGGGGCAAAGGGCTTGACCTTAATCCTGTTGGATGACCCGCTGTTCGCCCGTCTTCTGAGAGAAGGGCAACCATGTTCCCGTTTTACAGACGAGCACACTGAGGCACAGAAAGGGCGGTGCTTGACTCAAGGTCTCGCGGCCAGTGACTGACAAAGCTGGGATTTGAACCCAGGTCTGCGTGACCCCGACACCCCCACCCCCCGCCCGGAAGCAGATGTCAGAACACAAGCTCAGCCTCTCCTCACCCTCCTGGGGGGTGCAATTGGGTTTGCAGATAACAAATGCCGGCTGTCAGCAGCCCCTCTGGCCTCTGATAAATCGAGAGAATTAAAATCCATTTAGAGGGAAATCTCTAAATAGGTCTGGGTTGTGTTTTGTGTGTGTGTGTGTGTGTTTTTCTCCGTCTTTTTTTCTTCCCCGTGCTGTCTCCAGCTGGGTAATGTATTCCAGGAGCAGAACTGAATCTGACTTAATTGAATTTAAAAGCAGGTATTACATCTGCACCTTGTAAGAAGCAAAGGCGGGTGGAGAATCACTGCCGAGATGAAGCGTTTTTACCCGGTGTCTCCGAGGAAGTGGGGTTAATCCCCATTTGGG
Organism: Phataginus tricuspis; assembly: GCA_029783875.1. NCBI lineage: Eukaryota > Metazoa > Chordata > Mammalia > Pholidota > Manidae > Phataginus > Phataginus tricuspis. Next base: position 467,093 of record JAQQAC010023519.1, read on the forward strand.
GCTCCCTGCTGGGGGTCTGGAGGGGGAGAGTCCCCGCGAACCCGAAGGGGAGGTGGTGTGGCTGGGCCTCCATCCAGACAATGGGTACAGTGAACCCTGTTGCCTGCAAAGACCACCTTTGGAGGTAAGGCCAAAAGGAAGTCATCTCACCTCTCCTCCCAGCTTCCTGTTAACCCACCTCCGAAATGCCCCCGGCCTCCCCCTTGTCACCTGTCCCCTGCCTCCCCTCTGGTCCAACCCCCCAGCATCGCTTACCTGGACTGACTGTTCCACCTTAGATCTCCCACAGCAGCCAGAATGCCTCTTTTCTTTCTTTTCTTTTCTTTTTTTTTTTTTGTTAAATTGTAGCTATTTTAAAAAACATCACGGTGAAATAGGTATAACATAAAACTTACCATTTTCACCATTTTTAAGTGTACAATTCAGTGGCATAAGCACATTCAGGATGTCACGTAACTACCACCACTCTCTATTTCCCCAATTTCTTCATCACCCCAAACAGACACTCTGTACCTATTAAGCAATAAGTCTCCTTTCCTCCTTTCTCAGCCCCTGGTAACCTCTCATCTCCTTGCCATTTCTATGAATTGGCCTCTTCTAGATACCTCGCAGGCGTGGATCATACAATAATGTGTCTTTTTGGGGAAAAAAGGCTTAGCTCCCTGAGCATAATGTTTCCAAGGTCCATCCACATGGGACCAGCTATCAGTGCGCCATTCCTTTTTCAGGCTGAATAATATTCCACCGGCTGGGACGACACCGTGCTTACCCATGCATTGGTCAACAGACTCTCGGATTGTTTGTGAGCCTTGGCTGTGGCCAGTAGTGCTGCTGTGAACACGAGTGTCCAAAGACCCACTTGACTCCCTGCTTTCAATTCTTTAGGAGATATACCTAAAAGTGGATCACTGGGTTATATGATCATTCTATGCCAAAGTGATCTTTTTCTTAAACAAATGGCACTCACTACCCCATCCTAAATTCTTCCAAGGCTTCCATTGTCTACAGGAAAGTTGAAAGACCTTCCCACAGCCCTCAAGGCAAAGTCAGCTTCTCACTCCTCGTCTCTCCTGCCCTCCAGCCACACCTAATCACTTTCACCTGCCCCTGGGCCTTTGCACATGCTGTTTCCCCTCCCCGGAATGCTCTTTCCATTTCTTAGTTTGGTTCAACATCTAACCCTTCCTCAGCCCTCTGCTCTCAGCTTTTTCTAACTCCGGGAAGCCCTCCCTGATTTCCCAGCCTGGACCAGGTGTCCTTTGTGCCTTCAGAGCTACTTAAACATCCTCTGTCGTGCCCCTCATCGTGGGCCTTGGGTGACCTGTCTGTCTCCCCCATTAGGAGCATGGGCCTGGGTCTGTCTTGGTCCCTGCTTTGTTCTCAGCGCCCAACCTGGGATACAGTACACAGTTGGTGCTCAATAAGTGCTTGCTGAATGCTGCCATGGGTCCTTCTCCTCTCCCGCAGAGAAATGAGACACAGCCACTTCCAACTCCTTCCATCTAACGGCAGATTTTAAACAGTATCTCAGGCTGTCGATTAGAAATAGATCCCACCAATGTGCTTGTTTTTCATTCTGTGGTGCGTCTGTGATGGATGGGCGGGCGGCTGGGAGTGCTATTAAGCCAGAGAATTTTCTATATGTTCCAGGTTCTGGGCAGACTTTCTTCAAAAAGCTATCTGGACCGATCTCAAAATGAGAAAGTCATTAAGTACACACACTCCTGCATACACACACACATATTGCAGGAGAGAATCTCACTCTGGAAAAAAAAACAAAAACGCAATTAACACACAACTGACAATGTCGCAGTCTGTGCGTGGAGACAGCGAGGTCCACACACAGTCGACCGGGTGTAAGAGGCAGTCACTTTGGTTGTTTTTTTGTTTTTCCTCCTGAAGGACGTCAAAGTTCTCCCTGGAAGTGTCGGCAGCTGAGTTAGAGATTTTCACTGCCACTGTCTTCGGTTGGGTTCCCTGGAAGCAGCCCTGGAAAGGAGGATTTGGGGGCAGACAGTGTATGTGGGAGGCGGCCCCAGGAAGCCCCAGGAGGGACGTGGGGACATGAGCGGGAGGGGAAGGGGCCAGCGCTCACGAGCAGGTGATTGCCAAGAGCACCCGGGCTCGGTCCCGCTGGCAACCTGGGGACACAACAAAGAGATGCACCCGGGCTGCTCCTCCTGAGGGATGGGACGAACCGCTGGGGTATTTGTCCAGCAGCTCCTGTCCATCACTGACCCAGGCTGCTTCCGGAGCGACCCCTCCCTGGCACTTCCCGCTTGCCCCTCCCCCAGCTGAAAGGGCCTCCGTGAGTGAGCGGCAGGGGGCGGCCGGAGGATGCTGTCCGCAGGTGCCTCTGTGTGGGTGTTGAGGGCATGGGGGTGGGCACCCATGGCATCTGTTACACACGGTGGCATTCGCAGAGTCTCTATTTCCAACGGCCATTCATTCATTCCCAAAGATGTATTCAACCCCTACTGGGTTCCAGGTGCTGTGTTGGGGGCTGGGGACGGTGGTGGACAGGACAGACCCAGGCGGTGGCAGGCCTGTGGCGGGGGACACTGGGACAGCTGCGGCAGATCAGAGGAGGCCTCTCTCTCGGCATCGGGGAGGGGGCAGCGGAAGCTTTCTGGAGGGGTGATGTCTAAAGGGGAGTTAGGTGAATAAGGAAGAATGGGACAGCTAGACTAGAAGGAATTTTGAAAAAGAATTTAGACTTTTTCTTGAGGGCACTGGGGAGCCATGGAGAGCTATGGAGGAGGAGAAGGAAGGGGGTCGGACTTACACTTACAATCGATCTCTCTGTCTGCTGTGTGGATGCTGAGAGGCTGTTAAGGAGGCTGCTGCAGGGGCTGGTGTTTGAGCAAGGCAGGCAGGGATGGGGGTTGCTGGTGATAAGGATTGTGGACTCAGTAAGACTTGGTGACTGTGGAGTTACAGGTGAGGACAGGCAAAGGAGATACTGAGTGGGGGATAAATTGATGCACTGGGGGGTTGGGAAGGTTGTACCTGGTGGACATCCAAGAGGAGGCATCCTGGAAGAACTGGCTGGAGCTCTGGGGCCAAGTCTGGGCAGAGATGGAGGTCAGGACGTCAGGGTGGTGAAAGAGGAGGAAATAATTTGGACCATCTGGGGAAAAGGCTAGAGCATTAAAAAAATACTCCTACTATTAAATGAAGTTCTTTTTTTCTCTCCCAGTAGCCAATGTTAGACACCCAGCACCCAGCTCTGCGCACTGGCCCAGCAGCCTCAGCGCCACCCAAGGGTGGTTGTCCCTGGAAACCCATCAAATCTCTCTATCTGCATGTTCCTGCCTCGTGGTCACAGCTGACCTAATCAAGAGGCCAGGAAGAATAGGATTCCGTGATTGGCTGAAGACGCCTAAGCCCCACCCAGAGCAGGGGGCACGGCCAATTAACCCTCAGGGTTGGAAAGTGGTAGAAAGGTGTGAATTGGTCAAAGTAACACTCCGTGCTGGAATAAACGGGCAAACGTCTGTGACTTGGCACAGCAAAAGTTTACCTGTTGCTCATGTAAAGGTGCTCTGGCTAGCAGGCAGCTTTTCTCCACCCAGTGACTCAGGGCTCAGCCCCTTCTGTCTTCTGGTTCCTTCATCTTCCTCCAGAAAAAAAAGCATGCGCCAGAAGTGGAAGTGCGGTTACTTCTGCCCACACTGCATTCGCTAAATTCCGTCACGCGTTTACCCCAACTGCGAGGGGTGCTGGGAACGTAGTCTTGCTGTGTGCCCTGAGGGAAGAAGACATGGGTCTGGCTAAGGCTCTAACAGTGTCTGTGACGTGCAGAGCTCCCACCAGTGTGCAGCTGCACGCTGCTGAAGATGGGGAGAAGAATGCCGAAAAGGCACACATGTCCAGCAGGGTGACCCCTACCAGGAAAAAAAATAGAAAGACCCTCATCCACCTCATATTGCTCACGTGATGGAAAATGTCTTCAAATTGGATAGCAAGCCGATTTGTCTTGGTCACGCCTGTGCTGCCCTAACCTAGAGCAGTGCCTGGCATACAGTAGGTGCCATATATATACTTACTGAATGGATGAATGGATGACTGGTTGGGAAGATGAATGGGTAGGTGGTGAATGGATGGTGAGTGGATGGGTGAATGGGTGGGTGGGTCTATTTATGAGTGAAGCTATCTCTTCTCCATCTCTGGAGATGCTGGTAGGGTGCTGACAGTATGGACCCCCAAATGGATCCTTGGCCATAACTCTAGAATTCTAGGGTTGTCTTCCGGTAAGATGTAAAACCACTTGAAATACCATTGAATCTCATAGTGAGAAAGTGCTTCCTCTCATGTCTTTTCAAAAAACAAAATGTTAAGTGGGTGCTAATCAGTCTTGAACATTTCTGTGACACTAGGAATCTCCCCTTTGGACAAGTCTCCCAGCTCAGAGCCTCAGAGACAACCATCTCTACTCAGAAATTAATAATATGATTTCATTTTCATCGAATTAGTTTCTACGTATGGTCAGTGATTCTGGCTTTTCATTTACAGTCATGATAATTTCCTTTTAAGTCGGTTTAGACTTGAAGGAAAACAGTCAGGAACTAATAGACATGGTGAGGAAGCGGTGAAAGGTGGAGTGCCCTTTGGAAATCTGAGGCAGCCTGGAGGTTGCTGTGTGGCCTAGAGGAAGTCACATCACCTCTCTGATGCTTTCAGTAACTCCTGTCAGGAAATCACTGTGGTGATTGATTACATGAGATAATACAGTCCTGGGACCCTGAGAAGAGGTCCCTCCCCTCAGAAGACAAGCAGGGAATGGAAATTTTCTCCTGAAGCAAGAGAGGCCGAGGGTGGATTTGTTATGGATAGCAACAGTCTCATACTTTTCGAGGTCCTTGGGAGATTTGGGGGTGTCTCTTGTTGTGGGGGAGAGTCCTTTTTTAACCTCAGGAAAGATTGTGGGTCTGTCCCCTGTGCTGTGTTTCTTCTCCCAGAAAGTGCAATGGTGGCATTTGAGGCATTGTCACCCTCCCTGCACAAAGTTTTCAAGCATTTGGCAGAATGTGTCTGGCAGACTTGAGGGGGTTTACCGAGAGCTCCGGGATAGTATTTTGTTCCCCCCAAAGTAACCTGTGCGCTTCCAGCCTGCTGACCCTGGGGCTGAGCACCCCGACCTTTCTCCAAAGTCCGGGCTGCGTCCTTCCCTCCCACCCCCGCCTGCTCCCAGCCCGGACCGCTGTGTTTTCCCTCGATGACATTTGAAGTCTTTTAATAGTTGTCACATTAGCATACATTTGCATACATTATGCTAACCAGGCTATTTATTTTTGAAAAAGCACTTTGACTTGTGGGGCCCTTTCTCACCGGGGAACTCGCACCTAGTTTTCCCTTTTCCTAGACTGTCTTGTTCCCTGGAGATGGGGAGGCTGCACTCTGCCACGGCCCTGGGGCAAATATCTGCCAGTGGGGACAGACTTGTCGCAGGCCTGCACGGCCACCATTCTCCTGCCCATTTTGCAGACTAGACAACAGAGGCAGGGTGAACACAGTGTGGGGCAGGCTCCCGATCCGCACTCAAGGCCATGGCTTCGGACACAACCCGTTTCCTCCTCTGTTACACAGGTGGGCTCTGCAGGGCAAGTCTCTTTTACAGGAAAATAATTCAACTCCCACTTGGCTTCACCCCTTCTCACGGCAAAGCTCCGGGTTCTCACTGTCTCTCTCCGGATGGCTCCAGGGAGCTTCTCACACCCTCCAGCTCCTCCACCGCTGAGATCCCTCTTAAGGTCAGTGCGGTCCTGCCCCACCCCCCTCGCCCCCTGGGAGGAGTCTGATTCCACCGATCCCCCTCCTCCTGGGAGCTCCTCAGGGATCTTGCTGCCTCTGGCTTCCCTCCCACCTCCCTGGGGCCCCTCCGTGTCCCCTGCTTTCCTTCCTTGGCCCTGGGCTGGGTCCTTGGGCCACTTCCCTCCACCAGCAGCACCCGTCCCAGGTGGCCTTGTCCACTCTTGTGTCCTGAACCCCGTCTACACCCTGAGGACAACCCACAGCCCTGTCTCCACAGCAGGCTGACCCTGAGCGCCAGACTCGGGGTCCCCTGACTCTCCATGTCTCCATACAAGGAGATTAAGGGGGTCTCATGGTCAACACAGCTACACTCTGCCTGGCCATCCCCCCCAGTCTGCTCCTTCCACATCGCCCCCTGGGGTTGAGGGCAGCCCCGTCCTTGCAGCTGCTCAGCCAGAATCTTGGTGCCACCCACATCCTCTGCAAACCTTGGCCTTCCACCTTTAAGAGTTACATGATGGTCTCCCCTTTCCCCAATTCCACCCTGAATTCTCCCTGCTGACCTCCTCGCTCTCATCTCTCACCCCCACACACCTGCGCCCTCTCCATTCCAGCCTCCCTGCTCCTCTAACATGCCTGGCACAGTCCTGCCCCAGGGCCTTTGCACACTCCTTTCCCTCTGCCTGCAGCGATCTCATGTAAGTCTGTTTTCATTTTTTGTATCACCAGCACCCAAAACAGTGTCCAGCACCCAGAAAGAGCTCAATAAATATTTGGCACATACAAGTGAATACATATGCACAGAAAAATACTCTGGAAGGATGTATCCCCTGACATTAGCTGTTGGTTTCTCTCAGTTGACAGGAGATTTCAATGTCTTCTGAAGACTTATTTGCATTTTCTAAGCTCCACCGCGAGGACTGTAACTCCACTGGGCGCTAAAATGAGAACAGCTCAGGGCAGTTTTGGGGCCGTGCCCCACCAACTGTGTGGCCCCGAGCAAGTGGCCTCCTTGGAACCTCAGTTTTCTCATCTGGAAATGGGATGACCCTAACACCACCACTACCCTAAAATATCTCTTGAGAGCTGATCCCCTCAGAGAAAGAGTTAAATCCAACCTGGGGCAGTGACATTTGCAATGCATGAAGTTTAAACATTTTCAATAAAGAAAAACATATCGAAGCCAAAGCACTTTCTGATTTATAGTAATTGTGAACCAGCAGTGGCTAATATAATTGTCTGGCAGAGGGGGTAGCAGGGAGCTCCACTTGGGGTCCGAGCAGCCCTGGGTGGGCTGTGGCCAGTCAGGTTAAGAAAACGCATTACTTTAATAACCTGGGGAGGCGGCTGGAGCCATTAGCAGGAGGGGAAAATCAATATTATCCCAAGAAGCTGCAGAATGGGTGGTTTTATCACCGAGAATTGTCCCCGTGCTATTTACTTTCAATTTAGATTTTCAGGAAACTGGCTCTTGGCACATTTTATGTATGAAGGAGAATGACTAGAATTGAAAAATGACCTGATTTTGCCATCCAGGAAGAAAGGAGTCACGGTATTTCATTTTTCATAGTCCTGCTCTGTCCCACGGAGTCACTTTCCCTCCGGGTCGTGCTTACAATCTGGGCACAGAGACCCAGGTGCGGGCACATTCTGGAGGCACTGGAGTTTGCCTGGAGGGTTCCCAAGACCTCAGGAGCGCAGAGCCAAATATCCAGGAATGTGTCTTCATGTGATTATAACTGACCTCCTATATCCTCTGGTCTGGTCTGTTTATTGACTGGGGAAACCAAGACTCAGGGTGGTAATGTCATGAGCTACTTGACTCTTCTTGTCTACGTCCTCTTCCCAACTATACCTCCTGTCACTCAGAACCCTCTCCAGCTCCCTATGGTCTCCAGGTTAGAATTATATTTGGGGTATGCATCACACTCAGAAGAGAATTCAAAATGGATTATAGACCTCCGTGTAATACATAAAACCATAAACACTGAGAAGAAAACATAGGAGAAAATATCCAAGACCTGGTGTTAGGGAAAGAGTTTGTAGGCATGACCCCAAAGGATGAACCATAAATGAAAAAAATTGATGAGTGCAAAAAATCAATAACCTTGGCTCTCTGAAAGGTACTGCTTAAAAGGATGAAAAGATAAGCCACAGACTAGGAGAAAATACTTTCAAATATCCAATAAAGGGTGTATATTTAAAATGCATAAAGGATTCTCGAAACTCAACAGAAGAAAATAAACAACCCAGCTTAAAAATGTTCAGAGACAGGAACAGACATTTCACTGAAGAGGCTATGCAGATGGTAAATAAGCACATGAAAAGATGTTCGACATCATTAGCCATTAGGGAAATGCAAATTAAAACCACAGTTGGCAAATCACTACACACCTGTCCAAGTAGTAAAATAGAAAAAAGTGATAATGCCAAATGCTGGTGAAGATGCAGAGAAACTTAACAATTCCCACACTGCTGGTAGGAAGGTCAAATGGCATAGCTTCTCTGGAAGAGTCTGCTAGAGCTCTGTTGTTTTGTTTTATGGAACTGAACATGTGCTTGCCATATTGCCAAATTGCATCCCTGGGCATTTATCCCAGAGTAATGAAAATTTATGTTTATACAAAAACCTGTGCATGGATGTCCAGAGTAGTTTCATTTGAAACAGCCAAAACCTGGGAACAACCCAGATGTTCAGTAATAGGTAAATGGTTAAACCAAGTATATCCATACCAAGGAATACTACACAGTAAGGAAAAGGAATAAGTAGCCATCAATGCAACTTGGATGGATTTCAAGGGAACCATGCTGAATGAAAAAAGCCAACATCAAAAGGTTATATACTATATAATTTCATTTATACAGAATTCTTGAAATGACAAAATTATAACATGGAGAACAGACAAGTGGTGTCCCGGTGAGGAGGGGGCCAGGGGCTGTGGCCGTAAAAGGGTAGAATAAGACATCCTTCTAATGGAATCTGTTTTATGTATTGGCTCTGTGGGTGGTCACAGGAATCTACATGTGTGATTACATTGCCTAGAAATACCCACACACACAAATGAATACACATAAAACTCGAAATCTGAAAAAGGTTGGAGGATTGTATTCATGTTAGTTTCCTGTTTATGATATTGTAAGATGTTACCATTGTGGGAAATTGAGTAAAGCATATCTGAGAGCTCTCCGAATTCATATTTTTCATTTTTAAACAGCTTTCTTGAGATAATCTTTATACCATGCAATTTACCCATTTTAAGTGTGACAATTCAGTGGGTTTTAGTATAGTCACAGAGCTGTGCAACCATCATCATAATACAATTTTAGAACATTTTTATCACCCCCCAAAAGAAATCTATTAGCAGTCAATCCTCATTCCCCACTCTGCCCAAGAGTATAGAAACCACTAAGCCACTTCCTATATCTCTGCAATTGCCTATTCTGGACATTTCATAGAAATAGAAGCACACCCTCTGTGGCCTTTTAGGTCTGTCTGTTTTCCCTGAGCATCGTATTTTCAAGGTTCACCCACATTGTGGTGTGTGTCAGTACTCCGCTCCTTTTCACGACCAAATAATATTCCGTTTGTAATGCACCACATTTTACTTATCCCTTCATCCATTGATGGACATTTATTTTCCCCCCCCATTTTTTTTAGCTATTGTGAATAATGCTACGAGCATTCATATATAAGAATTTACATGGACGTAAGTTTTTATTTCTCTGGAATATTTCTTAGGAGTGGACTTGCTGGATCATAAAGTAACTCCTTCTTTAACCTTTTGAGGAACTGCCAGATTGTTTTTTGCCAAGCTGGGACTTTAGGGAGCTGGTGGCCTAAGATTCCAGTTGTACGAGGGGGTCATTGTTTGATAATGTTTGATAACTCTATGGCTTGTCATATGAGGCTTTAACCCTCCAGAAAAGGGCTAAGACACTTATGGTTCCATAACTGAATCATTTGCACTCCTGGAAAAACTGGACAGTAACTCAAAGAGTTATTAGGGAACAATTAATAAAGGAATTATTTACAGAGGTAGGCAGAGTAGTGGGAAACCCTCAGGGCATAGTGTGGTACCTGGGGTCTGCAACTCTGGGGAGCTGTTACCATGTGTAGGACTGAGTGGGAGAAAGGTGACATAGTTGTTGGATTCCAGCGGATTTAAGACTTGGAAGGGGCTCAGCTGCTAGGCAGCAATGCAGCAGAGCAGGAGTCGGGAGAATAAATACCCCAACCTCTCTCTTTTTCCACTTCCTGATCTCCTATGCTGCCTGCCATTGGCTGAACCCAACAGGCTTTAGCCAATGGGAGACCATGGATTCCGTCTAGGCAGATGAACCTTTCCCCGGGGTATGAGCACCGATGGGAAGGAAAGTAAGGGTGGATCTGGGAGGGGGAAGGAGAAATGTAAAATTTTCAGTGCCAACCCAGGGCTCCAGCCTTCAAAGGGTCTGGCGTCTGAGTCCCCCATAGAGTCTGGCTGGCTCACCGATAATGCTAAATGTGGGTTTGTGTGTCTCTTGCTTTGGGACGGTCTGGGGTTTGTTCCAAGATGCTGAGATGTGGGACATGAGCCAAATCGGAGTGGGCCCAGGTGGCTCTGGCTAGGACTGGACTGAAATGTTTTCTTCCAGGATGGGGCCCAAAATTATTCATCCTGATCTGCAAGATCCTCTCCAGCCCAGCTCCTCGCCTTTCTTCCCAGCATCTTCTCCCCTAATCTGGTTCTCCCAGCCCTGCCCACCTCTCCGCCTGCACATACTGACATTCAGCTGATTCAGTCTCAACGCTCTCAGCAGCAAGTTTTTGTCCACACGGAGCTCCCTGCCAAGCACACTCTCCCACTTCACTCCCCCCTCTCCAACTCCTACCACTGCAAGATCTGGGAGGTGCATGTGAGCCAGGGCTTTAAGGGTGGGAGGGAGCTCATCACAGGAAGAGCCTGAGGCAGAGCATGTCAGGAGAAAGGACTGCATGTGCAAAGGCCCTGGGGTGGGAATGTGCTTGTGGGTTGGAGGAACGGCAGGGAGGTCGGTGTGGCTGCAGCGGAGTGTGGGGCAGGGGAGGAGGGCAGAGCAGGAAGGTCACGGAAGGGCTGGATTTGGGGACCTCTTTCAGGCCACGGTGGGGAATCTGAGTTTGACCTAAGCCCAGCAAAGGCCTGCTGGGTTGGTGTCTTGATCAGTTTGGGCTGCCATGACAAAACAGCTACCACAGAATGGCTCAAGCAACAGGCATTTCTTTCTCACAGTTCTGGAGACTGGGAAGTCAAAGGTCAAGGTACCAATGGATTTGGTTCCTGGTGAGGACACTCTGCCTTCTCCGTGGGCCATCCTCACGTGGACAAGAGAGCATGAGCTCTGGTCTCCCCTTCTTCTCATAAGGACCCCAAATCCTGCCACAGGAGCCCCACCCTCATGACCTCACCTAAGCCTGATCGCCTCCAAACACCACCCCACCACAGGGTGGGGCTTCAGCATGATAAACTTGGGTCGGGGAAGGACATAAGCATTCAGGCCATAAGAGACAGTTTGAATGAATGAGTAAATGTTTGAATGGATGGATGGATGGATGGATGAATGGATGAATGACTAAAAGTGTATGAGACTGGTCCACTGCGTCAGTCTTGACCCCCCTGGTCCACCTCAGTATCCCTCCAGACTGCCTCCGTCCCTCAACTGGTCCCCCAGCTGTGTCCCTCCAGGGGAACACGTCGCCTCAGGATTTGGAGGTGCTGCCGGGGCAGGGCCCATCCCTGCACTACCTTAATGACACCCAAACAACTCCATAAAACCAAACAGCTCATCACAATTATTATAAAATATTAAAATGACTCACAAAATAAATTATTCACACACCTCCTGTGCTGTGGTTCCAGGTGTTTAGGGACTAATGAGATTTTTTTAGGCGGCAAGCAGGGAGTGGCCCTTGGGAATCTGAGGGGCTGGAAGATGGTTTACTGATGTCACGGTACAGATGGGGACACTGAGTCCCCGTGAGTGGGGAGCAGAGGTGGAGGTGGACCTGGTAGCTTACAGTGGCTGCTGTGCAGCAGGGTGAGAGTCGAGAATCGTCACATTTTCCCCACCTCGGGAAGCTGGAGAAGGCCGGGTTCCTTGCCGCCAGGGGGAAGGGCCTGCAGCTTTCAGCGTGGGGGCTAGGGGGAGGGGTAGAGACAGAGAGACACACAGAGAGACACAGGAGACAGAGATAGAGACAGAGACAGAAGCCCATAAAGACAGAGACAGAGACAGACAGCAACAAAGAGATTCAGAGAGATACAGAGGCAGAGAGAGACACAAAGAGACAGACACTGAAAGATTCGACTGGGTCTGTAACTATTACCAACTTGTGACCCCCGAATTCTCCCTCAGGCAGCCGCACGGAGGCTCGGGCCAGGTGGGGCAGGTAGCATGTTCTGGCTTGGTCCCAGCTGTGCTTCCAGCTCCCAGACAGGGCCTGGCTCACAGCACGTGGTCCATGAATTTTGTGGAATTAATAAATCATATGACCAGTCAGAAGAGTTTGGAATGACGGTGGGACCTCTAGCATTGTGAAAGTTCGGGGTCTGCTGCTGAATCCCAGGTGTAGAACCAGAATTGTTGCCAAATCTTAGAATCAGAAAGGAACCTCGGAATCTTCTCACTCCGTTTCTTCCATGGCCTCTGGCTTGCCTTGGTTACCTCCCATGATGGGGACCTCATTACCATGCAACGGCAGACCATTCAGGTTGTAGATAGTTCCGTGGGTAAGAAAACCCTTCCTTAAGAACCAAGCCCACATTTTTCACATCGCGGTTCCCTTTGGTCTCAGAGCCCTGCCCTGTTCTGGCTCATGCTGGCCCCGACCAGTCAGCAACCTCTGTGTCCTGGGGGCCGGCATGGTGGGGAGGAAGGGATCTGAGGGCAAGAATCTGTTTTCTGAGGCTCAGTTCCCCATTCTTCAGCCTTCCCTGAACATCCCTGACAAAGGTGATAGCTGAGGTGTGAGCTGATCACTGAAACGTTACCTGATAAAGGACATGCTGGAAGATGACTAGACTATTAGGTCAGAACTAAAGGGCTTTGGCCAATAATCCCTCCCTCTCTCTCTCCCTCCTTTTCAAGCATTTACTGAGCATGTACTGTAGGCCAGGCCTAGTGCTGGGGCTGGGCGTTACAAAACATGGGTCAGATGCAACGTCTCCTTTGGGACACTCAGTCTGACGCATCAGAGATCTAAGCTGTCCTGGGTGCCCCAAAGCCAGTAGAGTCGAAGACTCCCAGTCGCAGAGCTCTCCTGGAGGACTGGCCGGCCGGGGGCAGACGCTTCCCCCCCCAGGTCCTGCCTGCTGGTGGGTAAAGAAACCCTCTGAGTCTGTCTCTGCGGTTGGCACTTCTGGGCGGCTCGTCTCTCCTGCGTGGGTGGCGAGCAACTTCATCTGGCCCCAGTGGCTGTCACTCAGCCCTAGTCAGACAGGAGACAACACGGTTGCCATAGAAATGAGTATGCTTCCCCCTGGGGGGGGGCGGGTGAGCCAAGGGAGCCAGAAACTGTGTGTGGATGTGTGAATTCAGCACAAAGTGACCCAGGCCTGGTGACTCCAGTGGGGGTGGGGGCAGGGGGGCTAACTGCCTCCCTCCTGTCTGGCCCTCCTGTCTGCCCAGGGTCTGGGCTTCGAGGAGCCAGGGTTTCAGCATCAGAGTTCGGAGTGGCTGGTCCTGCAGTGCCTCGAGCCGGACTCTCACTCCAGGCAAACTAGACTCTCTGTGCCTCAGCTTCTCTGTCCAGGAAGTGGGCATGAATAGATGCACTCATGTATGCATTCCACAAAGGGACACTTACTGGATGCCTGTCATGTGCCGGGCGCTGTCCTGTCTCCCTCGGGGCGCCTAGACTGAGGCAGAGAGTCAGACAACAAAGAAATAAGTGAATGAAAGATAAACTAGAAAGCGTTTGGGCAGGGAAGATAAAATGGAGGGATGGCATTGGGAGGGAAGTGGGGAGCAGGAAGCCAGGAGTCAGGGAGGAGCTCTGAGAGGAGGTGAAGGAGGTGACATTCGACCTGAGACTTCAGGGATGAGGAGAAACCTGTCATGGGGATGTCTGGGAGGTGAGCATTCCAGGTTCCGAGGACAGTATGTGCAAAGGTCCTGGGGCAGCACTTTTCCTAACATGTTGAAAGAATGACGAGGAGGCTGGTGTGGCTGGAGCAGAGTGAGCCATGGGGAGAGAAGGGGAGGGCATGGAAGGGGTAACAGAAGGTGATGCAAGGTCTTGTGGGCAGTGGGGAGAACTTGGGCTTTGACCCTGAGAGAGGTGGTGGCCCCAGAAGGCTGTGCACAGAGGACAGAGGACCTACTCAGGTGCTTGTGAGCGCACCCTTGTGGCCGCTGCGGGGAGGACAGACTGGGGGGCGAGGGCGGAAGCCAGAGGACTAGGGTCGAGGGTAACTGTTTTGGTCTCAGCGATCAGTGATGGGGCCCCACCAGGCAGAAGCTGCCTCTGCTGACCTTGCTGTGTCTTCTGTCGCGATTGTCCTAAAGCATTGAAACACACTGAGTTTTATTATAAAGAATATTCTTTTTATTTCTTCTTTATATTATAAGGAGTAAGTTATGTCTTTTTAAATTACATGTGTAGGTTGGTTATGTTCTCTATGAATTTTACTCTAGGATGGGCTGAGACTCGCAGCCCTGGAGGGCCCCCGGGGTGGAGCCGTGTGACAAGGCCTGGCACATAGTAAGTGCTCGGTAATTGGGGTCTGTGGTTCATGGGGTCACGGGACAGAGATGGGAGGGAGGCTTAGTCCTCCCCTCGCTCCCGGGCATTCCAGACACGTTGCAGCCCCATGGCTCAAGGACCCCATCACGGGCTCCTCACAGCTCTCTTTTTATGGATGGAGAAACGTTTCCAGAGAGGGCAAGCCATTCTCCCAACATCACACAGCCTGTCGTGATGAGCCCAAGACTTAAACCCTAGCTGTTTCAGATGTCGTCGGGTGACAAATGGAACCCCTGCTCCCCCCTTCCAGGCCTGCTGACACCTTACATACTTCTGACTCTGAGATAACCCTGAGCTGGCTCATGGGAACATCATATTCCTTGTCCACAGCCATTGGTTCAGGGGTGGCATGTGACCTGAGCCAAGCCTGTCAGAATCAGCCATGGACTCTGCTGGGTCCAATAGGCAGGAGGGTTTCCATTTCTGCTTGGATGGCTGACTGGGAAATTGGCCTGGAGCTTGGAGTCTCTTTTGATTCCATGAAAGGGGTGCCTGGCTGTGTAGGAAGCCTACCCAGGGGAGGGACAAGCTAAGAAACAGAAAAAAAAATCGACTTCTAATAATGTTATCTCAACTCCTAGATCCAGCTATGCCTGAAGGTGGAGCCCCTCGATCACGCAGTTGCTGGAACCTGTTTGTATGCACTTTTTTTCGCAGACCTGTTTAAGTGTCTTTGCTTGCAACCAAAACAGAGCCCTGACCAAGGTTTCATGATCTCAAGGTCCATGTCCTGTTATGTGCCACGCTTTCTCCATGGGCTGGACATGCATTATAAAGGGGTGCAAGGAAACTGTGGGGAAAGATCAATTTATTGTCTTGATTGTGGTGATGGTTTCATGGAAGTACACATATATTAAGACCTATCAAATTGGACAGTTTTGCATATTTATATGTCATTTGTGCCTCAATAAAGGCATATGTTTCAAAAATAGCATCATTTCAGCTCCTGGATCCAGCCATACCTGAAAGTAGACCCCTTGGGGATCTCCAGAGACATAAGCCAGTAAATGTCTTTTTGGGAAAAGAATAATAACTATTTTTAATTTTGATTTATTGTTAGTCTTGTTAACCTTTCTCTGTCTCTTGCACGTCACAGTCTACATGCAAGAGGAGACCCCGAGAAGGCAGCGGTATGAAGAGACCCCTTCCAGAAATATGTCCAGAAAATGGCTGTGGATAATTCATGTTCGAGCTCATCTGGGAAACTGTTCAACAGGTGTTTCTTCTGCAGTACTTGTCAGATCCTTTAATATATGAATAGGACAACTCTGAGGTTTGCTCTATGCGGTATCCCAAAGGGCCACAGCACGACTGAGCCCTAGATGCATACAACAGTCACCTGCTCATCAATGCCCTGTACTGGCTCCTTACCTCGCCAGGCTCCATCTCCCCTCCCTTCTGCTGCTTCTAGAATCACCTCTCAGACACCACTCCCTCCTCCCGGAAAGCTCCACACGGTACTTCTTCAGAACCCAGAGCCCCGGGCCCCCTCCCACTTGGATCTCATTGTTCAATTGCTTTGTTTCCTTCCCCACTGGAAAACACCAGACCGACCAGGGGGCCCCGTTCCTCCTGGCCTAGGGAGGAAACCTCTCCCAGCTACACCATCCCCTCCGCGGCGCCTGCTCGGAGCCTTTGCTTAGGCTGTGCCCCCTGCTAGAACACCCTTCCTCTGCACCTAACCAAATCCTCATTCTGTAGGTCAGGATTCCCCTCCATGTTGGGGCCCAAAGTGATTCTGGGTCATGAAATGAAGAGTATTAATTTGCAAGATGGGAAAGGAGTCCACTTCCAATCCTCTTATTCCCTTTGATGATGTAAATTTGAGAGTCTCCACTGGGGACAATGGAATTTTTAACTTTTCCATGTCTCCCTCGCCCTCCTGTAATCCAAGTGGGAGCGTGCTGCAGGCTCCCAGCCTTGGACAGCAGGAACACCTCACCCGATGGAATAACCAGGTTGTGTTTCCATCCTGTGCGTTTCGTCGCCCACCTTCTATTTGCGGCAGGTGCAACAGGCTCTCCACTTCAAGCACAGACACAGACACTGTTTTTTAAATACACTTACTGAAGGAGACATGAGTCACTTGGAAGGTAAATATTAAATAAATGGTGGAGCAGGTGGGGCGCCAGGATGACGCTTTGTAAATGCTGGCCCCTTTCAGGAAGCCCTCCCAGATTGCCTTGGCCAAGCTTGTAGGCGCTCTGCTTTGCCTCCTAAGGCCCCACCTTTTTCCGTGAGGGCCCCCCCACCACGTTGACACACACGCGGTGCAATTTTCGTCTGGGAAGGGCAAGCTGGAGCAGAGCATCGGTGTCTCTGGTCCTCAGTGTCCCCATCTGCGCCAGGATCCGGCGAGGGGTGGGGGCGGGCGCCTGGGCGCCAGCTGGGCTCGCCTCCCGCCTCTGTTGGCGTTGCCATGGTTACCGAGCAAGCATTTCCCCCCCCCTACACACCCGCCAGCCCCTCACCCTCAGACCAGGGCCTTCCAGGGACCGCGGCTCCCGGGTGTCATGGAAACGGTTTCCAGGCACCCGCACAGGGCTTCCTCATTGGCTGGCTGAGCCTGCCGGCAAAGGTCACCCCCAGGGTCACCTCTAGGAACCGGAGCTGGGTTTCTTCAAGGTCCCCAGGCACATAAAGTGGCCTGTCAGGTGTGGAACCTAAATTTTTCTCACCTTCGCTCCTGTGGCTGCTGAGAGCCTGAGGCCACCCGGCTGGGGCTGGAGCCTTTAGCCACGCCCCCTCTGAGCTCCGGAAAGTCCCCCAAACCTCTGTTCTAAAGGAGCGCATCGGGCTGCCTCCACAAATGTGGCACTGAGAGGAGCCGCCAGGCAGCCCCTCCCTCTGCTTCTAGAACCTTCTCTCAGCAGTGGTGGCTGCCATGGAGGAGGGACTAGGGACCAGGACCCTGTACTCAGCATGCCTGGGACTGGACCCTGGTGGATTAGAAAAAAAAAAAAAAAAAAGACAGCAGTAGCTACTGCTTTGGGGTGATTCCCACATGTGGGGCTCTGTTTTAGGTATAAATGCAGAGAATGTAGTTTAATCCTTACAAGGTTAAGAGGTAGGTACCATATCCCCGTTTTAGAGATGGGTAAACTGAGGCCCAGAGAGGTCAGATGCTTTGTCCAAGGTCACACAGAATGCATAAAAATGGCAGCCTGGCACTGGAACTCAGTCACAGGGCTCCAGGACCAATGTTCTGCACCAGGCTCCAGTGCTCTGATAATGCAATTGAATGTTCCAGAGTGTCCCTGCCATTGGAGGTGGACACAAGCGTCCGGGACAGAGAGGGAGATGCCAGGAAGGGCCAGGACCTTGGGTAGCCAGAGGGAGAGTCGGGCATGCTGAAGCGGGGTTTGGGGCTGGAGGCTCCAGACCCTCCTGAGACCTCTGGCAGGGACCCGTGGAGCCATCCCAGCAAAGCTGACAGACTTAAGATGTCAACCCACTGGGCAGACCCAGATTCAAGATGGTTCCCTCAGACCTCCAGCCGCTCCCTCCCTTTCGAGCACAGGCTGTGGCCAACCCCAAGATCCATGGAAATTTTGAAAGGAAACCCAGGCAAAGAAGGAAAAGAGGGTTCAGGTCAGCACATATTTGGTGATGGCTGCTGTGTGTGTGTCCAGCCCTGTGTTTACAGGTCCCCAAGAGGTACCTGGAGGGTGGCGAGACAGAGCTGGACACAGACACACCCGGGTTCCCTGGGATCAGGAGGAATCTGGCGAGGGAACCTGGGAGGCTCTGCAAAGAGGGGAGATTGGAGGAGGGGTCATTGAAACCGGGGCTAACAGGATGAGCAGGAATTTGCCAGGCAAAAGAGGAGGGTTCTGGGAAGAGGCAACAGCCAGGACAAAGGCCCTGGGCAGGACAGGGAGTTTCAAGGTGGCCCCTGTGGCTAGAGTGGCTTGAATGAGAGAGACCCAGGACAAGGCTGACTATGCAAGGGAAGTCAGGAAGGCTTCTCGGAGAAGGTGACGTTTGAGCAGAGACCTGGAGGATGAGGAGGTGGTGATGGGGGGAGATCTGTGGGGAGCAATACTCCAGGCAGAGGGAACAGCACAGGCAAAGGCCCTGGGGCAGCACTGTGCCTGGCGTGTGGAGGAAGAGTAGGCAGGCTGCTGTGTCTGGAGCAGAGTGAACGGCCAGAAGGTCAGGGAGGTGGCTGGGACCAAACCAGAGAGGCACTACGGCACCAGCCCAAGCCAACACCGGCCTCCCCAGGCAGTGGCAGCGCGTGCGGGGGGCGAGCAAAGTCCTTGCATTCAGGGTGCAGTTTGGACAGAAAGGCCCAGGTCTTGCTGAGGGAAGGAAGTGGGGAGGCAGGGAGATGGAGGTTTAGGGATAACAACCACTTTGGGGGCCCTTTCCTCCCTGGCCAAGAAAGATTGTCAGGCAAGTGTTGGCCTCAGACAGGTGGTGGGAGCAGGAGGCTACTCAGGGCCACCCGACCTCCTGGAGATGTCGCCGTGCTTCACGGAGTCCCGGCTCCCACCAGCTGCTGGCAACATGCGGCCCAGATGTTCCATCGCGGAGACATCTGTGTGGGCCTTCCCCGGCAGGGAGCAGGTTTGCGGGTAGATGCAATGTCAGGGATGCCGTGATGGGAGGTGGCGGGGCAGAGCTGGGGCTACAAGGGGGACCCCTGTTCCTGGCCAGGAGGCCACCACCAGCTCTAGTGGGGAGGGGGCAGAACCCAGAGTGGTGGAGATGCATGGCGCCAGACATGGGGGTCTGTGCTGCTTGTCAGATAGGATCCCTTTGGAAGGGGAGAGAGCTAGGGGCCCAACACCGCACGCTCCGGGGGATCACCGTTTCTAACTGCAGATTCCCTCCGAGGCTTTGCCCCAGCCAGGAATGACCTGCTCACTTCTCCGTGTATCCCTCCCCCCAGCAAGTAGGTACTGAGTACACTTGTGTACCAAGCACTATTCCAGACACCAGGAAGATACTAGTGACCCAAATCCTACCTCCCTGGAGGTAGTCAGGGAGGGCCTCTCAGAGGAGGCAGCACTTGAGCTGGGCGCTGAAACAGGAAGCTGAGCCAGCAAAGGGGAGTGAGGGAGCAGGAGAGGGCAGGGAGGTGAGCTGCGGCCACGGTGGTGGTGGTGGTGGTGGGCATGGAGGGCCCTACCAGGGTGGGGGCTTAGCCACGTGTGCGGAGGGCTCTCTGCACCAACAGAGTAGGGAGAACAGGGACACGCAGGGCCTTTTCCAACAGACTTCAGAGAGGGGGAGAGAGTTGCCTGCAGACACGCAGCAATGCTCAGTCCCAACCTGGCCTTTCCCCACAGTTCTGAGATTTGGACAGCCCAGAACCCGATAGAAACTTTTATCCAGGAAAAAAAATTTATTTTAATTAAAAAAAAAAAAAGACCTGTGCCGTCTGCTCCATGAGACGTCCCAGCTGTTTCAGGAGGCAGTGGAGGAAGAAGAGGGAGAAAAAAGAAAGAAAAGAGAAAGGTGCAATATTTCTATTGTCCTTATCCAAATAAATGGAGATGTATTTGTGAAAGTGTCAAGGAAAATCTCCAGGAGGAAACTATAAAATCACACAGCTGCTCTGAGGGCCCGTGACAGACAGCTCTGATTAATGTAGCTGTATTTTTATGGTCTGTTAACAACTGATATGGGTTTTAAATATATTATCTTCCATTGCATTGTCTGTCATTTAAAAAACTGCTCATGTCTCCTGTGCTTGCTTTTAAAAGGTTCTGATAGAACATTCCGCTGCTGAGCTCCCAAACCTTTTTTTTTCTTTTTTTTTTCCTGTAGATATATCATCACAGATCTTCTCCCTACCCCACCCCCCCGAGCTAGGTTTTTCCTAGTACTTTCATGGGCAATTTACCACAGAACCTATTGGAACCCCTTGAGTTTCTTAATTCAGGGCACCGCTGCGGGAGGCTGGGTTCCTGTCTAGCTGGAGATTTCTGAGATGTGTAGATGGCGCTGCTCCAGAAGGGAGAGAGAGCGTGAAGTATGTCTTGGGCCACCATTTCCACCTCTATCAAAAGCAGCCTCACTTTGGAGAGTCTTTTTACAGAGGCTTGTGGCAGCCAGTTAATACTGTGATAAGGCCGCATAACAAATCACCTGTCGCATCTCCGGGACTTCTAACAGCAAACGTGGTGTCTGACTCAACAATCCACCTTAATCTTATCTCTGGGAAATGAAAACCACCTACTTCTTGGTCTCATTCTCTAGCCCTCCGATTTACTCTACCTACAGCAACTAGAGTGTTTATTTCCTTAAAAAAAATTAACCTGATTAAATCTCTCTCTTGCTCAAACCGTCTTGTGGATCCCCAGAGGGTAAAATCTAAGGCCCCATCACTTGATTTTCAATGTCCTTATATAAGATTCTCATTCAATTTTTCTCTAGCTCCCTAAAATTTCCCTGGCCATAATCCACACTCCACCTAGACTGTTTCAATAATTCTTACCTCCCACCTTAACACTCAACTCTTTCCAACACCCAAGCCTTTAACATGCTGTTCCCTCTGCTTGGAATGCCCTTCCATCTCACAAACTCCTATGCATCCTGTCTGACCCAAACACCATAGCCCCTTCTCCAGCAGAGGGCGCCCGTGTTCTGGGTACCACTCCACCACCAGGATTTGTGGCTCCCACAAGCACAGGGCAAATCCTGCATTTTCCTGTTTTCCCCCATCGGGCAGTGACCTCCCTCTAGGCACAGCCCGCATTTTCCTCCTCCGGGCACTGCCAGCCCCTACCCCAGGAATAAGCATGGCTCTAAACTGTACAGAGGGGAGAGGACAGGCTAGTACAAGGCATTAATAACAGAGTCCGGACAATTAGAAGCAAGGTTGGTAGACTGTAGATGAGCAGGTAACCACAGAAGCATATATAACGAGGTACTAATTGTGCAGAGAAGACAATTAGGAGGGGAGGTTTTGAGTCACCGGTTCCACGGTCTGGACAATTAGACATCGGGCCGTATATAAAGGATGAGCTAATCGCTTGGTTCGGACGATTAACGGGGCACCCGGGAAATAATAGAGCAAAATGCCACCATGCAGCGAGGCACAGAGCCAGGGGGCACAGCCTTGGGGGTCTTGGCTGCCCAGACTTCAATCTTCTCATTGGTCCTTGAGCAAAGCACTCCATTCTTCTCACCTGGAAAATGGGGATGTCTGAGGCACCTGCCCCGGTGGGGGAACCTGAGCCGTGCGGACAATGCCTGGCACACACGAGTACTATTTTACAAATGGCAACAGGGCAACTAGGAGGTACTCATGGCCAAGTCCAGGATGGTGCAAGATGCTAATTACCCAGCCCGGCGGATGCCGAGGATGAGACAATGTATAGGAAGAGAAAAGCCAATGACGGACGCAGAAGCGGGGAGAAGCCAACAGGTTTCTCGCTGTGAACAATCAGATGAGGCCAGTGGGACACCCGCACTCTGTCCCAGCCCTTGTAACCCAGCCCATGTGGATTTGCCTTTAATTATGTTCCCTGGGGACATGGAGCTGGGAACTGGCGTGTACGACCAGATATACGTACTGTGCGACACCTCATGACAGACCCCCCCAACAATAATAGGAGGTCATCTATTTTCATGACGGCTCTGCACATACCCGTATGAGATAATCATGAAGCCCATTGGAAGACCCGCCCCACCACCCACATGGGATGTGTCTTTCACATGGTTTTCTCATGACAGTAAGATAACCAACCATCTCCGTTTGCCCGGAGCTGAGAAGACTTTTGGTGCTAAGACCATGAAAGTTTGCGGCGAACAGGGCAAACTGGTCACTCGGAACAGTGGCTTTAAAAAAAATCTAAAAGATGAAACCGCAGGCTTTTCACACTGAGTCGCCCACATGCCCAGGACAGCTTAGAGGAATCATGAGATATCATGCAAGCAGCTTGTCCAAGGATATCTTTTTTTTTTTTTTTTTGCTGAGCACGTGTTTCAAATATCAATAAAAATAATATCAGTACACAAATTCCTAATCTTTGTCCTCAGGTAGAGCACAGCTGAGCCAGCAGGGTGGTGGCAAAGAGGCTTGAGTCCTGGCCCGACACCTGGCTTGCTGTGTGACCTGGGGAACATGCTGGGCATCTCTGGGCCTCAAAGGGCATCTCTGGCTAGGACAGTTTCGCAGGGGTGGCTGGTTCTAGGATGTCTCCAGCAGGTGGCGTTGGGGAGGCGCGGATATGCTACTGCTCTGAGGATGAGCAGCTCAAGGGGGTGGTAGGTGAGGCTGGAATGTTCTCCACCCTCCTTTGTAAGTACCTGGACCAATGCAGTTGCCCCTGACTGGTCCCCTTACCCACGCTCCTGTGGCTTGTCCTCCCTGCATCATCCACCAGAGGGCGCCTGCAAGCCCCTGAGTCAGGTCCCCCTCCTCTGCCCGCAGCCTTCCAGGGCTCCCACCTCCCTCCGCGTCAAAGCCCAAATCCTCCCTGTGGCCCATGAGGTCCTGCACCCATGAGGACCTACCCCAACCTCTCCCTGCGCTCTCCACCTCCATCTCTACCACAGATCACTCTGCTGCAGCCACACCAGCTTCCTTGCTGTTCCTCCAATATGCCTGGCACGGTGCTGCCCCAGGGCCTTTGCACAATCTGTACCCTCTGCTTGGGACACCCTTCCTCCACAAGTCCCCATGGCTGTCTCCTCATCGTTCAAGTCACAGCTCAAATGCCACCTCCTCAGACAGACCTTCCCTGACCATCCCAGCTAAAGCTGTACCTGCTGACCTTTCACCTTTCTGTATCCCCTGCTTTGGGGGAGATGCTAATCTCCTATCACGGCCTGAAATCACCATTTTATTTGTCTTTTTCCTTGCATATTCTCTGTCTCTTCCCAGCTTCCAGCAGCCACCTACGTGGCGGGGATATATCACCCACTCCGCCGGGCACCCCCTCGGGTGCACCTATCTGCACACACGTGCAGGTGCTCCTCTGGGCCTAGGACCGGGACTGGGCTGCTGCACTGAGGTTTCACTTGGTGCTCCGCGAGTCCTGTTCCCTTCACCCTCGTCAATACTTGATTTCACCCAATTTTTTCCAATTTTTCCCCAACCTGATCAGTGCAAAGCAAAATGTTGCTCTGTTTCGATTTTCCTTGTCCTCTGCTGCAGTGGCCTTTCTCCCCCACTCCTTCTCTCGGTAGAACGGACACGCTCCGGAAACGTGGCCACTGCCACCCACAGGCGCACAACTCGGGTGCGGAATGCTAGCTGCCAGCAGGGCCAGCGCAGCGCAGGGATGACGGGGTGGAGGCTGGAGGGAGGCCTGGAGTGCGTGTGTGTCCGTGCGGAGGGCCCTGAGCTGCCGGCGGGGCCACCCCACCACCACCACAGCAGCCCCAGCACGTCCAGCTAAGCCAGGAGACGTGTCCCTGGAGCACCCTCCCCCGGATCAGCTGCTGGGAGGCTGGAGTCCGCTCTGCGGCCCCTCAAGGCTCTCTGACCAGAGCATTTTGGAGGAATAACCAAGAGAAGGGACAACAGGCTTGAATCCGGATTTTTGCCCCTGGTGGCTACAGGACCTGGGTTAGGTCCCCTCCCTGAACCACTGTGTCCGTGTCTGTGGATGGGTCATGAACAGCCTTCTGTCTCCCAGAATTCACTCATTCATTCCCTGCACAAGTATGTATTAAGTTCCCTCTGTGTGCCAAGTTCCCTTTTAAGCCTTGCCATGTACATCAGCTAGACAGACAAAATCACCACCAGGCTGGAAAAAAAATCTCAGGCCACACAGGCAATAATCAATGCAGAGAATAATGAAAGGTTTTGAAAGGGCAATGAAGAAAAATAAAGCAGGATGAGAGGGTAGAGTAGTGATGCGGACATGACTCTTCAGGTAGAGTGGCCAGGGAGGACTTCTCTGAGGAGGTGACATTGGAGTAAAGAGTTGAAGAGGGTGAGAGAGAGACCCACATGGGTCTCTGCGGGGGGGGAAATCACTCCGGGGAGAGAGCACAGCATGCACAAAGGCCCTGGGGCAGCACTGTGCCTGACCTGTTGGAGGGACAATGAGGAGGCCCCTGTGGTTGAGGCAGAGTGAGCGAGGGGGAGAGAGGGAGGGAGCGAGGGGCACAGGGAGGGGACCGGGGCAAACTGTGGGTTAGGCACCTAGCCTTGGGAGCCAAGCCAGACCCTCTGGAGTGCAAATCGTGCACCTGTTCCTCAATAGCGGAGAGACACTGGTATCAGGGAGGCCTTGTCGTCTCCATGCCTCTGTCTCCTCATTCACAGGACAGAGGAGGGTCTGAGCAGAGAAGGAAGAGGCTTCCTTGATGATTTCTTTCCAGAAACTCTTTATGTGCTGTCAGGGGCAGAGATGGAGTCCAGGAGGCCAGAGGAGGCTGGGGAGGTCTCCAGACAAGAGGTGACAGTGTGTTGTGAAGGTCTGAAATGCCCTACACAATCGGGCTTGTCAAATCCTCACCATAAACCCATGTGGTATTATAGATCTTACTTGTGTTCCATAGGTGAGAAAACACGAGAGTCTCTCACCAGCGCCTCCCTTAGTCAGGACAGAGCTGGGATGGTGCCCCCGCCTCACCCCCACTGTTGCTTTGGTTTCCTTTATCCCTCCCTCTTCTTTCTTTAAGAAGATTTTTGTGATGGAATTTATCCCCCCTCTGACCGCAGAGGTAATGCTGTTGGCCGCAGAAAATTTAGAAAATCCCAACACACTGAAAAGAAATAAAACAGCTGTCGCCTTGTCCCAGAGTGCCAACATCTAAGTACATTTCCTTTTAGTCTTTTTTTTGTTGTTGCTGTATACATTGTAATTCATTGAATGGCAACACAGCATTTTTAAAATTAATCCTCTATTGTTAAGCATTTAGGTTGTGTCTGAGGTGTCACTATTATACAGCCAGAAATCACACCTCAATAGCTACCTGTATGGTCGCATCCACAATGACCTTCTTGGGAAAATGTCCTGGAATGACTAATCAGCGAGGCAGGCATGATTATAAGGTCTTTCTTTCTCCTTTCCTCCCTTCCCTTCCTCACTAATTTAAAACAACTTTATTAGAAATTTTCATATAACCCTCTTGATATCAGTTTTCCCACGCAAACGCACAGAAAATGAAAGAATAGAGACCTATATCCTTCGAGTGAACAATTATGGGATTAAGTCCTTCCTGCACACGGCCCACTGAATGAGCCTACCCTGTTTTCTTCTTGTCCTTAGAAATGTTTTGTTTGCTTATTGATTCTCGGTTGGGAGAACACTTATCCAGGACATTCTATGAAAGCTCACAGTCTGAGATTTTTATCTGTACTATCAATTTCACCATCATCATTAGGTTCCAGGATGAGTCTGTCTTCGTGCTTAGTATTCGTATCTTTATTGCGGTGAACTTCACCTAACGATCAAAAAGTTTTTGATGTATATTTCTGACGCAGATTACCCAGGTCTCAGCCATCCGACCCTGCAGGTAACCGCTGTTCCTATGTTAATGAATTTCCTTCCAGTCTATTTTCTAGGCTGGTGTATGTTCTCTCTCCACTTACTTTGCTTTTTCCCGGGTTACAAATGAACCCAACTCATTGCAAAAGTGAGGGCAGAGAGTTTTGTCTGCCTGGGTTACTGGGGTGTCCCTTGTGCTTAGAGCAGCCTGGCACACAGTAGGCGCTTGGCAAGTACATATTGTGTTCATTCATGAGCCATACATCAAGACTTGTTTACATGTTTCAACCCAGCGTGTTGTCACTTTGGGCCCTTTTGGCAAGCGTGTGCGTGTGGGCATGAAACGACCCGTACAGACCCAAGCAGGCGTCTCTCCGATCCAAATGGAGATTCACAGGCTGCTCCCCGGAATAAGTGCCACCTCCTGTTATATTCGGCTTAGTAGAAAGTCAGGGCATCACCAGGGTCCTCTGCAGCCAACCAATCTACCATCCATTACAGTGGAGGAAACTGAGGCCGAGAAAGGGAGATGTCTTGAAGCAAAGAAACACAGTGATATAATAACAAGAGAGTCCCTTCTGCAGGCAGATCCTCTTTCCCTGAGCTATACCCCCAACTGAGAGTCCTTTCTGGTTTTTGAAGATAGTGAATCGGGGTGGGGGGGTGGGAGGGTGACATTTGTGACTTTGCCCTATGCAGTCACACGCCCTCCCACCCTTTTGATAAATGACAACATTCCCCAGCTCCCGCCCACTCTACAGCTGGGCACCCAGGTCCTGCAGCCCCACAGAGAATACTATTATTGTTTACGGGGCATTTATTGAGCACGTACGACATGCTAGGCACCATAGTGCACATGGATTCTCTCTTTTAATGGTCCCAACATTCGGGTAAAGGCCGTCATTCCCACAGCCATTGCGCACAGAGGGCAAGGGATTCATCCAAAGGCTGAGAAGAGAGACAGGAGACACAGCTCACGCAGAGGCTTGGAGGTGGGCCCCAAATATGGCGCACACATATGGCCAGAGCCACATTGGCTGAGCGTCAGCTCTGTGCTGGGCCGACGGCTGAATGCTCCCACCCATGGTCTTGATAATCATCAAAGAATCCAGAGAGTCGGTTTGAGAGATGAGGAAACTGAGCGTAGCTTTGAGAAGTGACTTGTTGGAGCCGAGAGACAGGTCCTCCAGACGAGAGTTCCTTGTCCTGGGCTGGGAGGCGGCTTTTTTGACTCACTGTCCGCTCCACCAAGAGGTGATGGGAGGTGATGGTGAATCTTGCCACGTAGAAAATTCATGGGGAGGACATTTATTTCCGTAGTGCGTGGGGGTCCCGCTCTCCCCCTCCTCCCCCAGGCCGCACGCAGGACGGGAGAGACAGAACGGGGAGCCCATTCACTGAAGTATGGGTGTTCTCATCAGTCGGGCAGAGAGAGACTAGAGTCCCCTACTGTAGTGTAGAGAGGGGAAACTGAGGCTCCGAGGAGCAGGCACAGACCCACCTCAGCCCTCCCAGCTCACCCACCAGGCAGCGTCTATTCATTTGGGTCAAGCCCCAGGCCCCTGCCGAGCCCTGTCTCCGGCTGAGCACGCCGCCCTCGGAGCTCTGTGTGACGACAATCTCACACACACACACAGGGTACATGGGAAGAAAGTGGCCCTAGCGGCTTGGGCGGGAGACAGGCTCAAGGTCACTCCGCTAGGAGTAGCTGGCACTCAGGTCGGCTGGAAACCTGAGCCTGTAATTTTTCAACCGCAGGCCCGCCTCTCTCTCTGTCTCTCTCTCTCTGGCTGGGTCCCTCCCTCCTTCCCTCAGAACCATTTAAACGATTACAAAGATGCTATTTTTACCTCGGGGAAAATTCAATTATAGACATTGACCTTTCCGTGTTTTTCCCAGGCTCACGTGTTGCTGGGCGAGAGTGCGGGACCAGATCCTCTGAACACTGTCGGAGAATCTCCTCAGAGTCGGAAACTCGAGGGGTGAGAGGCAGAGCGGAGGCCAAGGGTGGAGGTCCTGGTCTCGGCCCTCGGAGAGAGCTGCGGGGGCCCCAGTTCCCTCTCTGTTGCCGCAGTCTGGAGGCCGAGGTCGGGAAAGTCCAGCCTGGGCTGGTTATGGGCTCACCCGCCTGCCTCTAAATGTATTTTCTTTTTTTCTGGACCAGTCTCGCAGGGTCTGGCAAGAGTAGATGTTCACAGAATGGATTGGGACTTCCCTTAAGTATTTAATTATTCAACAAATATTAACTGTGTGTCAGATGCTGTCCTAGGTGCTGGGAGGATAAATGGGGAACAGAACAGAATGAAAATCTCCGTTTTCATGAGCTCACGTTAGACGTTATAAAGTAAACAGGTAACATATACAGTGGGTCAGATGCTGGTGAGAGCTTAAGAAAAAGAACATTAAGCAGGAAAAGAAGATGAAGGTTTATAGGGAAGTAAATCTTAAACGGGTTGGTGAGGGGATGTTGCGGGGAGGGAGGCAGGGGGCCCAGCACGTGCAAAGGCGCTGGGGCAGGACCCGGCCTGGCGCGTTGAGGGGACAGCCAGGAGGCCCCTGTGGCTGGAGCAAAGTGAGGGAGGGGGAGAGGGCAGGGTGGGGTCAGGGCAGGTCTTGCGGGGCCTGGGGACTGCTGGGAGGACTCGGGCTGTGACCTTGAGGTAGGCAGGAGCCCTGGAGGGCTGTGGGCACAGAAGGGGGACCAGAGTTGGGTGCTCACTTGCTCCCTCTGGTGGCCGCCGTGGAGAGGACACACCTTGGGGGCAAGTGTGGAAGCTGATTAGGCCAGAGGTGATGGCGCTGGACCAGGGGGTGTAGAAGAGGGGGCATTTTCTGGATAGTCTGTGAAGGCAGAGCCAATGTACTTTTCTAAATATTCTGTGGGGTGTGGGGGAAAGAGGAGGGTGACATGACGCCAGGGTGTGTGCCCTGAGCACCTGGAAGGGTGGGGGTGCCATTAGCCGGGATGGGGAGGAGGGGGGAGCGGATGGCAGGGAAGACGGTGTGAGATTCCAAATATGGCTTCAGCGTGTTACTGCTGCCCACAGGAGACGTCCAGGGGCCAGCTGGATCTTGGAGCCCGGCATTCAGGGGAGAGATGCCTCCTGAAGAGAGAAATCTGGTGGCCAATGATGGAAGAGGGGATTTGAGCCCATGGGGATGGGTGAGGGACGAAGGAGAGAGAAGAGGCATGAGGGCTGTCCCGGGTTTGGAGACGGAGCAGAGAAAAAGGACTGCTGCCAGAGTTTCAGGGCAGGGGACAGGGCTGGGAGGGTCCAGGCGGGTGCAGGCTCCCAGGAACCAAGCGAGGGCAGAGCTCCTGGGAGCAGGCAGGGCTGGCTGGGTCAGGTCCTGCTGGGAGCGAGAGGAGGGTGGGGACTGAGGAGTGACCATGGGATCTGGACGCTGGGAGGTCGCCTGGACGGGGTCATCTCAGGACCGCGGTAGGAAGGGCTCCCTCTGAGATTTTCAGGAAGAGCTTTAACTCTCAGACCTTCAGATACACCAACTCTGCATTGAAAACATCAGTGGGACCTCCTCCAGCAAAGCCAGTCCCAGGGCTCGGTGAGGCCGTGTGCTCAGCACGCACTCTGCTTAGTGAGACACAGCTGGGACCAGTGGGCTACCGTCATTACAGTTCAGAGTTAGGAGTGCTATCTCTGCACCCACCCACCCATCCACCCATCCATCCATCATCCATCCCTCATCCATCCATCCA
>JAQQAC010023519.1:501959-581213 GCA_029783875.1 Phataginus tricuspis
GTGGTTGATCCATATTATTATCAAGTAAGTGAATTATAAGTATTATTATTTAAATCCCCATTATCTAATAAATTCTATTATTATTTCTTACATTGCAGTCCCCAGACTTAAACAGTGCTGTCATTGTTGTGTGCGTTCTTCTGACATTTTCCTGTGCATAGAAATGGTTTGGGGATCATAAATGGAATCACATTTAAAGCCACTTTCTCCCAAAGAAATCGCCGATGACAACAACTGCCAGAGTTAGGTCTCCTAACCCAGAGCCGGGCATTTTATACCCTGTAAAATTCTCCCACCAGCCCTTAAATGGAGATGTTTTTATTAGCTCTAATTCACAAAAGAGGAAAAGGGTCACACAGTGAGAAGAAAATCTGGATGGGAACCCAGATCCACCTGGGTCCAGAGGCTGAGTGGGTTGGCCAGGCCAGGCGCTGGGGGAGGGGGAAAGGGGTCCCTCCTGGGGCACCCCTGGCCAGGCTCCACCCCAGCCAGCGACTTCCTCCCAACGTCATGGCAACAGGCTCCTTCAAGATGCTAATTAAGACAAATAGGAACCTGTTCCCACCCTCCAACCTCCCCTGAGAACAAAACACCGGGAGGGCCCTCGCTATCCGCACCCCCTGTGCCGGTGAGGTGCTGCGGGAGCACTCACGGCCAGAGGGACTTGGTTTCCCCAGGTTGCATCACTTACTCTGAGGCTGGGTCCCTGGGTGCTGAGGGGTGAGCTCACCAGCTCAGAGATTGCACATGCTAACCGCGGGCTGGGTGCCAGGAGCTAAGCACTCTCCAAGCTTTGAACATATGACCATCCAGTCAATGTTCAAAAAATTTAGTCTTAGATATTTCTTTGTTTGAATACGTAGGACAGAACTGGGTATACAAGTCAAGAGCAATGCTTGGTGGCTCCTGCCTTATGCCAAGGCCTATTTTCACACCTGATTGCTGGTAATTCATCCTATCCTGTCCCAACAGCCCTCCGAGGTGGGTATCACCATTCCTATTGTGTAAACAAAGACACTGAAGCACAGAGAGGTTAAGCGACTTGCCCAGGGTCACACAGCTGGTCAAAGGCAGCACTGGGCTTGTCATGATCACGCTTTTCTGCCTTTGAGGTACAAACGAGTTCGCAGGGAAAAAATAATTCCCCGTCCTCAGTGTGGCCCTGGTCCCCCAGCACCCATCCCCAGAGGCAGTCACTGGCACAGGTCCCTTTGTTCCAGGGACGGCAGCGTGTACACACGAAAGCACGTGTAGATTTTCCTTCCCTGCCTGCCTTGTTCATGCATACGCCTGTTTATCCCAATGGGCTCCTGCACTCTCTGCTCTCCCTTCACCAGACATACTGAGATCATTTCTTGCTGGTACATGGATTCGCCCTTACGCGGTTGCCTACCACTTCTCTGAGGAAATAAACCAGACTTTTTTCTTCGACGGTGGTCAGGCACACATTGTGTCCAAGTGCACAGCTTGGTGACATGAAGCGCTTTCCCATGGCGTGCAGCCGTCCCCACCCTCCATCTCCAGCTCTTTCCAGCTTCCCAAACTGAAACTCTGTCCCCACGAAACACTCACTCCCGACTCCCTCCCCCAGCCCCTGGCCCCACCATCCACTTTCCGCCTCTGTGGATGCTTGTTGGGGGACCTCCTGGCAGTGGGATCAGACAGGGTCTATCCTGTTGTGTCTGGCTTGTTCTACTGAGCCTAATATTTTCGTGGTTCACCCTTGGAGCGTGTATCAGCATTCCCTTTCTGTTTAAGGACGAATGATATCCCGGGGTGCAGATGGCTCCACGCATCTGCGAGCGGTGTTCGGCCTGTTTCCACCTGTTGGCTACTGTGAACAGTGCTGCTCTGAATTTGCGTGTGGGATTTTGTGGGAGTCCCTGTTTGCAAATCTTTGGGGTATCAAACCAGACTGTTGCACCAGTCCCTGAGCACGGACATCTAGGTGGTTTTCTGCTGGTCTGTTTTGCACACGGTGGACCAGAGGAGCCTCCGTTCTGGCTGCTGCCATGTTCACTAGCGCTCGCAGGTAACCCTGGGGGGCCGGGGCAGTCATTTCTCTGCTGGGCATATTGTCTTCCTCACCTGGAACACAGGCTCTACTACTTGCTACCTTAGAGGACTGAGGGAGAAGTCCATGAAGGAACTGTAGGAAAGGGCTGGCAATGGGACCTGGCAAACCAAGTGCTCAATGAACGTTCGTCCTCCTGGGAAGCTCGGAAGCGCCTTGCCCTTCCGCCCGGCTCCGGAGTGTCAGCCAGGAGGCAGCTGGATGGTGGAATGTGGTGTGGCAGGGAGGTGACAGGGTGGCAGGGGGATGCAGGCTGGCATGTCACAGGGGTGAGGCAGGCCCATGTGGCCATGCAGGGCCCGGCACACGTGAGGGAACAGTCACGCACGCTCCCACGTGTGCCCTCTGACATGTGGGCAGGCAGGTGCCCAGGCAGGGATGCAACGGCCAAGACTCACTGGACTTTACGAGCCCATCTGCCGTCCCTCCCAGGCAGAGCAAGTCCCCATACTTGCGGGGCTTCAAATGCCACAGGGCCATCTGCATCCTGCACTGCTCTGCTTAGCGCCAGCTGACGGGCCCCAGAGAGGCAGAGCAGGATGGAGCTGGGCCCACGGGAGTCAGTGAATCTGCCCACTGGCCTGTTTGTTCGTCCATTCATACACCGGGCACCTACCACGTGCCAGGCACTGTTCTAGGCGCCAGCGCATAGCAGGCAACAAAGTGGCTGACTGGGGCTCACCCTCTGGTGGCCGTCACCCCATTCGACAGATGGACAAACTAAGGGTCAGAGGAAGGCGGGGGCCTGCCCAGGGTGGCACAGCTCTAACAGGAGAGGTGGACACTGAACAGGCAAATAATCCCTGACAAATGCAGGGATTTCTACCAAGTGGGGATTGGAGCTAAGAAAAGAAATGCGTAGGGGCCGAGAAATCATCGGGCATGTGCTCAGATGCGGCGATCAAGGAAGGTTTCTCGGTGGAGGTGACATTTAAGCTGAGGGCTCAGTGGTGAGGAGAAACTTGGGATTCAGCCAAGAGTTTGGGAAACAGTGTGTCAGGCAGCAGAACCAGCCCATGCAAAGGCTCTGGGGCACGACAGGGTCCTGACATAGTGGAAGTACAGCAAGGAGGCCCATGTGGCTGGAGCAGAGGCGGCAGGTGGGGAGAAGAGAGGGAGAAGGAGAGGGCAGAGAGGGGACGAGGGCAGGTCGTGCAGGGTCTCGTGGGCCACAGGGAGGCCTGAGGACTTTATTGAGAGCACTGGAGCCCTGCAGAAGGGTTTGGTTGGGGAGTGACTGATCTGATCCAAGTTTTCAAGAGATTCCTCTGGCTGCCGTGTGTGAAACAGGCCGATGGGTGCGGTTCATTCCTTCATTCTGCGGTCAACCCTGAACAAGCCTTACCTGCAGCCGTTCTGCCGATGAGGACACCGAGTCTGAGCGAGCCAGTCATCATCCAAAGCACCATCATTCTGCACGTGGGAGGAACAGCCAGGATGCGAACCCAAGGGTGGCGGGCAGACCAGAATTCCAGCCAACAAACCTCTTGCCCCAGTGCCTGCACCTGACAACGGGGCGCCCGTGGAAGTGACTCCTTAGAGCAGTGAGGATTTCAACGAGAAGACACATGCGAGGACGGGCTCAGCGCCTGCTGCAGAGCTGGAGCTCCAGAGGCGAGTGGAGCTCTGATGGCAGAGACACAGGCAGCAGCAGAAGTCCGGAGCAGGGGCCTCTGACCCAGCCTGGGGGCACTGCCTCAAGGGGGACTCCATGGAGGAGCGACTTCGGAATTGAGACGTGAAGGTTGAACCGTTGGCCAAGAGAAAGTAGGTGGGAAGAGCATTTGAGTAGAAGGAATAGCATGTGCAAAGGCCTGGGGGTGAGACCCAAGATGGCCTCTGCGAGGACACGAAGCAGGTTCAGGGGCTTGGAGTCCAGCTGGAAAGAGCAGATGCAGGGGGGTAATGAAGAGGGAAAGCATGGCTCAGGGGCTGTGGGGGCCTCCTAGGCAGCAGGAAATCTGGGATTTCGCTGGGGAAGAGGGTAGTCACAGAAGAATCTGAGCAGAGAAGGGACAGGATAAGGCTTGTGTCTTGAAATGTTCCAGGTGGCTGCTGAGTGGAGGGTGGAGGGTCAGGGGGCCGAGAGGTGGGTGGGACAGCTGGGAGGGGCCGCCTCTGCCTTCCGTCCCCAGCTTGCTTCAACCCCACCTTACCCTGGTCATTTCTTTCTTTCCAAAGTCAGATACCTGCAACATGTTTTTGAGGTGTCCCCTTGTCATGCTTCCCCAAGATCCCTCTGGCCTGTGCCATATAACAGAGGATGCAAAGTGGTCCCAGCCACCTGCAGACATAAACGTTGACAGTAGGACCGCAGGCCAAGAGCTGGGAGACAGCCAGGCATAGGGCCAGTCTCCGCTCAGGTTGGCAAGGAGCACGCTCCCTGGCAGGCCCAGCTGGGGAGAATCGAGTGGAGGCCAGGTGTGGGACCCCCACCCCCAAGAGTCCCAGGCCCATCTTTCCCTGTACCCATTTTGTGTCATGTGCGCTGCCTCCAGATGGGGACACGGCAGTGCGTGGTGGATGCCAAGGTGCTGGCCGTTCTGGGGCCAGAACCCAGGTGCAAGATGCAGCTGAGGGTATCAAGCCAGGTCTAGAGGGCAGAGTTGGAACCAGCCCTGTGATTGGGTCTGAAGATAAAATTGATTTGGTTTCAGACTCTGGGCCACAGTAAGGGGGTCCTGAGAGGCCGACAGCACCCACCGCCGAGTCCTCCTGCATGTTGAGCATGTCACGCATACCACTTCTTACAATCCACAGAACAACTCCACGAGGGTCAGAATTCTGTTCCTTCTTTGCAGAGGAGGGAATGAAGCTCAGGGACAGGACGCCACTTGCCGAAAGTCTCGTACAGAAGACGCAGTGCAGCTTTTGAACCCTGATTTGTCTGAGTCCAGGACCCATCCTACTGTCCTCTTCAGGAGGGTGTGGAGGATTTTCTGGAGCAGAAACAGTCCATTAACCCTGGACAACAAACATGTAACAGACGCACCACTATAGACTTTTCAGTGGTCCATGGCAGACATCATTAATCAATACCAGACCTCTTTCTCAAGGAGACAGGACCCAGGCATCACTAATACATTGCAGCCCCTCTTCTCCTACAAAACTGGGACACAGGCTCAGAATCCTTCTCAATGCAGCCCCCAAGCAGCAACTTTCCATCAATGAGCAGGTGTGCAGTCAAAGATGTGGGGTAAACACAGGCTGGATTTTCTCTTCCAGATTGACATTTTTAAGCTGCAGACTTAATCCCTTCCGTGTTCAATTTCTTTTCATTGTCCCAGGAATGAAAACCAACCCCCTGGCCCTGCCTTTGTGGTCCCTTGCCCCCAACCGCATCGCTTAGCTCTTCAAACAGCTCCCCTGAGATATCATGGCTCAAGTCTCCCCGACACCTGCCCCTCCATCACGTTACCATGTTTTTATTTCTTTGTAGCGATTTGTCAGGGTCCGCGATCATCTTCTTCGTTCTTCAGTCACTCCTCCCTCCCCAGGGCAGGGGTGCCCTCTGCAGTGTGTGGCTGCTCTGCGGCCCGCCCTCCAAACCCCTGGTCCAAACTGCTAGGACAGGAGGGGTGGGGGTCACACTGTGAATAAAGCAGGGGGCATGGTGTTCGTGGGGTGGAGAGTCGGGGGCGATTCTCAGGAAAAGCCCCCGGGCTGGGCAGACGCCCCAGAAGAGATATTAACGAAAGTAACAAAAGAACTAATAATAGCACCAAATAATCACAGCGAATATTAACATTTTAATGCTCAAATTTTAACCCATGTTTGGCCGATGGGGAAACCGAGGCATAAGAAGAGCGTGCAATGTATTCAAGGTCACACCGTGAGTCCCTACAAATCCGCTAGAAACCTCCCTCCCCAGGAGGATACCCATTTGTGACAGATCTGATCCAGACCAGCTCCCGTAAATTAGGAGAACCCCTTCCTCCGGGGCTGAGCACCTACTCTTTATTTTTAGGAGGGCCCCAAGGACAGTTCCCTCCCCGCAGCGTCACGCATCCTCTGTGACCTTCATTCAGTCTTGGCATGACTCCGCGAACATGCAGGGCTCCAGCTCCGGAGCAGTTACGTTCTCTTCGTGGCTGCCGTGCCCAGCGGCGCCCAAGGGCCTGACACCCGCCACTGCGGGTGAAGTTTGCACCTGGCGGACAGGAAGTGCCTATCTTTATATTCCGGCATTAACGAGCCTCAATCTTATCGAAACTGAGAAGGGGGGGGAGGGGGCGGGGAGTGAAAACATTGTGATCGCATGAACAGGAGCAGGGAGTGCAAAAATAGGGAGGTGACTGTGCCACTCTTTCTGCTCCGAACCTCCCTGGGAAGTGGTTTCGCTTCAGAAAACCCTGATAAGCTGGAACACGGCGAGGAAGTAGGTCGAATAGGGCATAACACATGCCATTCGGTTTTCTCATTCACAAGCGTTTATAGAGCACTTACTGTAGGTCAGGTTCATTAATGTGTGGCACCTGCAGTCCGAGGTGCTGGGGCTGCAAGTGTGAAAAAAGCAAATAAAAACCGCTGCCCTCTGGCACATAGAATGTGTGGGAGGATAGATAATAGGTAATTCATTACATAATTAGTGAAAGCTAATTATGTAAACTCAATGATTTAAACTCAAGAAGGGATCCGGGAGGGGTCCTCATTTGACCTCCCAGCTGCCTTGTAAAGGATGAAAAGCAAAGGACGCTGGAAGAGCATTCCTGGCAGAGGGATCCGCATGTGCGAAGGCTGTGAGTCAGGAAGGGGCTTGGTGTGGTGGAGAAGAAAGGGTACAAAGTGGAGAGATGTCGGCTGGGCCTCGGGGGTTCTGGTGAATGGTGAGTGTTCCTCTGGGAGCCCTTGGAAGGCTCTTGAGAAAGCTCAGACTGGAGCGTACGAAGAATAATCAACAGCTGATAACTGAAAGGAAATAACATTTATTTGACAAACATTTATTGAATATCTGCCGCATGCCAGGCCCTGAGCTGGGCACCGAGGCCACAGAGGCAACCAGGATAAGGAATATTGTCCTCTGTTTTACAGATGAGACAACTGAGTCTCAACGAGATGGTGTGGCTTGCCCAGGGCCACAGGGCTGCTGAGTGGCGGAGTGTCTGATTCCAAACTGTGGGATTCATCTGTTCTCCAGTTCTGGTCCTTAGCGTGAAAGCTGAAGGGCTGCCTGGAGGAGGAGAGATAGCCTGGTAAAAGGAGGGATGGGGGGAGTAGGAAGGGAGGAGTCGGTCAAGGAGAGAGACTTTTTCTGAGCAGCTCTAGAAGGCAGGACAAAGGAGGGAGATTAAAGGAGGATGGCAGAGACCACCTAGATTAAAGGAAAACTAACTCTTAGCACTGCCCCAAGCCAGGGTGGATCTCCCATGCAGAGCGTGAGGGTCCCATTGCCGGAAGTGTGCAAGGCCAGCCTGTAGCAGGGAGGGGATCCTGCTCTGGGGAAATCCGCTCACCTTCCACATCCCTCGCCTCTCCCAGAGTCTGTCAGATGTGTGCAGAGGGGACCCCTAACCTGAGACCCCAGGGCAGCCTTGGTTTGGCTTGACTCAATGCCAAGAGACCTGGATTTCAATTCCAGCTCAACTGTGCAGACCTGACTGGTCATCTGCGTCTCTGTGCCCCATCTGTAATATGGCAAGCGGCACAATCACCTCCTATTTTTGCACTCCATACTTCTGTTAATACAATCAAAATGTTTTCATTTTTTTTCTGCTTTGCTCAGACCTGTGAGGGGGGGTTCCCTGGAAAGCACCGGGAACAGTGTCTGGAACAGAGAGCGTGCTCAATGGTGACACCTCTAGCCCTGGGCATGGCGGGGCTGCAGTTGTCACAGGGACCTTGGCCAGGCCTGACGCACACTGGGAGTGGCTGGCAGCAGCTGACAAGCCTCTCAGAGTGATATCGTTGGTGTCCCCGGTTCAGCCCTCTGGGAACTCCTGCCCAAATGCTCCGGGTGGAATAAGTGAACCTCCGCTGAGTCATGGGGGCACAGGCTGCCCTGCCAGGGGACTGGGGCTTGCACACCTCAGCCTTGTCACACGGCCTGGGGGTTGTAGCTGTAGTATCCAGAGGACTCAGCGACTGGGGGCACCAGCACTGACCGATGCACACCCACAGGCCGAGTCCTGGGCAGGTAGCAGCCACCTGGGCCTCTGTCATCTGGATGACTAATACAAATGTGTCCCCATCAGTCCCTGCAGGTCACCCAGGCCTCAGAAAGACTGCAAGAGGGTTGGAAGTGTGGCTGAGGGTCACTGCATCTCCTGTCTGTCCCCAGCCTGGCCACTTTCCCCCCCTAAGCGGCCTCCATCCTGTCTGGCCCTCATCATCACTAACCTGGACAAGTGCAATTGCGGGCACCCTGGTCCCCAGCTCCTGCCCTTGCCCCCACAGTCTGCCCTCCCCGCAATGGCCACCAGAGGGCGCGTGTGAGTCGCTCCTCCTCCAGGGCTCCCACCTGCCTTGAGGTCAAAGCGCAGGCAGGTCCTCCCCACAGTCACAAGGCATGATCTGTCCCTTTCCCCCCCCTGCCCTCCCTCCTCCTCCTTCTCTTCCCCTCACTCAGCTTCAGCTGCCCTGTCCTCCTTGTTGTTCCAACAAGCCAGACACGGTGGTGCTGCCCCAGGACCTTTGCATATCCTGTGCCCTCTGCTTGGGATATCCTTCACTCACGGCCTTCAGGCCTTTGTACAAACATAGTGAGGACTTCCCTGACCCCCTATTTAAAATTGCAACCCCAACTCCTCCTCTTTCCTGCTTCGTTTTCCTCTCTGGCCCTTCCCACCATAGACTTATTTATCTGGCTTCATGTCCCTCTCTTCTATACAAAGTCAGCCCAGGGGTGTTGCCTGTTGTTTTCCCAGGACCAGTTAAGTCTCTGTCAGATGCACAGATGAATGAACAAGTGGGCTGAGTCGGACCCAGGCCCAAAGCCCAGCCCTGCCTCCCCCGAGCTATGTGAATGTCAGTGTATCCCCTCCCTCTCAGCCTCAGCTTGCTGGGCTGTAAAATGGACAGAAATCACCACCCTTACGGCTCCCTGGGCCGCCTGCTGCCCGCTCAGAAACATCCTAGTATTTCAGTTTCTTTCTGATCCAAACAGAGTCATGATACTATTGGGGCATGAGGACCCTGGGCTGGGGGTGAGGGGTGTGTGCAGCATCTGAATTGCTGCGGGAGCCCCGAGTCTCTCAGGAAGCGGAAAAGCACCCCCCCAAGGGCCCTGGAGCGCCATCGCCAAGAGAGGAGCCTCGCGGTAATTGGGACAGGAGGTGAGCGGATTTATTTAGCACTTCCCGTTTTATCCTGCGCAACATCTCCGCCGCCAGGACGATCCCACTCGCAGCCGCGTGGTCGGGTGGGAGCCTGAGAGGGTGGCAGGTGGAGGTCTCAGTCCCACTGTGTGTGCTGCCTAACCATGTCCCCTCTCCCGAGGACCACATTCTTCTGGAGGTGTAAAAAAAACCCACTCTGACATCTACTAAATGATTAGTCTGGGCCACATACTGCTCTGAGCACTCCATGTCTGTCAATGCGAAGCCACATGGATGTTTGTTGACTGACTTAGTGACACCCACAGTGACTAACGCAGGCTGGGCTGAATTGCCCGCCCATGGTTCTTGCTCACTCAATGCACCCAAATGGCAGGTAGGCAAACTGAGACCAGTTTCGTTATCTTCTGGAGGAAAAACACACTCCTGGTTGTCTGTACTTTTATGGTTGGCCTGTCATGGGGAGAAGGGATGTCACTCATTGACCCCACAGCTCTTAGGGTGATCTGTACCTCACTCCTTCCGGTGCCCTCCAGCTCAGAGCCTTCTGGCTTGCCCAGAATAAGCCCTTTCCTCTCTGTTCACCTCTCTGCCTCTCTGGGTGGTCCAGGACTCCCCACACCTCACTGTAACTAGGCTGCGTTCTACTCCCAGGATGCACCTGGGTGTGGTATGCAAATGAGCGAGTTAAACCCGTTCACACCCCAGGAGGCCCCACGCCCTCCGCAAGCCCTGGGGTGTGCCCCGCGCTGGGGTGGGCTGATGGGCCTCCTGCCATCCCTGGCCCCTAGCCCAGCTTTCACAGTGGCTTAAGTAAGACCAAGGGCCATGGGCTGGAAAGGTCAGGGGGCCCCCTGCAGGTGCCACGCAGCAGTTGGCAAAAACATGGAGCGGCAGAAAGAGGCAGAGAGGGAAAGCCTCTCTGGAGTGGCAGAAAGCAGCGGGCGCAGATGTGCGGAGACAGGACCGTTGTGGAAGGAAAGGTTATCGCTTCTGAGGTCACACTGGTCTTTGTTCCATATTTGTCCCTGAGCCTGTGATGTCACTTCCCAGAGCCTCGCTTTTCTCATCTGTAAAATGGGTCTCATGAAGGTACATACTGCTCGGGTGTCACTGAGTTTCAACAGGATAATTCAACCTTTCCTCCCCAAACATTGGAGTCCTGGGTGCGCCTGACCTAAATATTTTTTTCAGATCCACTTGTTTGCTTTTAAGTGACTAAGTTTCTGTTTTAAAAAGAAACTTCCCTAGTGCTGGATTGAGGTACCAATACAATGTATATAGAGGGCAAGGAAAACTAACAAGTCAGACGGATAAATAAGGCCAACAGTTCACAGAGGAAAAACAGTGAAGACCCAGGCTTGAAATTAACAAACGCGAGAGAAATTGTCTGATCGGAGCTGTGGCCACCGG
Organism: Phataginus tricuspis; assembly: GCA_029783875.1. Taxonomy (NCBI): domain Eukaryota; kingdom Metazoa; phylum Chordata; class Mammalia; order Pholidota; family Manidae; genus Phataginus; species Phataginus tricuspis. Next base: position 512,718 of record JAQQAC010023519.1, read on the forward strand.
TTCTTGACACAGACTCCTGGCCAGGCGAGCTCCTTCCTTCCTGGGAAAGGTGTTGAATAGCAGTGAGTGAGCAGAAGGTCAGAACCCATCTAGCACTCACCTGGGACTTTCTCCTGCAAAGAAAATGGAGAAGTGAACAACAGCTCTGGGCGTCAGAGACTCTGCGGCGTTTTGTGCTGTGTGGGTAGAACTTGAGATCACCCAGATGTCTAGGTGTCAGGCTTGCAGGCCCATGCTGATGGAGGTAGGAGGTTTGGAGGGCAACCTAGCTTGGCAAAAGGTTTGGGGCAGCAGGTCTGGATGACAAGGCCAGGTGTGTCCCTCAGATACTGGATACAACACCCCTCCCAGCCCCCTCCCCGGTGGAAAATCCAGCCTCTGTCCCTGAGAACAGGTGAGACAAAAAGCCCCTGCGACATTTTCAACAGCCAGTTTGAAAGATTGTCGTTGGGTTCCCCGGGGAGGTGGTGCAGTAGACGCCCTTGATGTCTCCATGTGCTGGGCAAGCCCCAAAGCTGGCCTGCAGCGTTCGCATCCCACAGCTTCCCCCAAAGCCTGCACTTCGTTGCCGTCCGTGAAGGGAGGTTCGTGGTTTATGGGCCAGGGTCCGGCATCACAGTTAGTATGTCTTGGGGAGATTCCAAGCCCCTTAATTACTCTGCAACATCTAACGTCCTATATGTGTTGCCGCTGAGTCACCTTTTGCACAAAGGTCTGTTATGGGTTTCATTGTGTCCCCCAAAAGAGATATGTTGGGGTCCTAAGCTGCAGAACCTCAGAATGTGACCTCGTTTGGAAATAGGGTCTTTACAGAAGTAATCAAGTTACAATACAGTCATGAACATGAGCCCTAATTCAACATGACCCGTGTCCTTATTAAAAAGGAAAATTGGACCCAGAGACAGACTTGCATAGAGGGAAGACAATGTGCAGAGCTTCGAGGAGGAGACAGCCATCTACGAGCCAAGGAGAGAGGCCTGGAGCAGTTTTCTCCCTCGCGGCCTTGCACGGGAACCAGCCCTGCTGACTGGTTTGGGACTTCCAGCCTCCAGAACCATGAGATAATATATTTGCATTGTTTACATCACCCGGTCCGTGGTACTTTGTTACAGCAGTGCTAGGAAACTCCTACAGAGTCAGGTTCACAATGCCGCAGGAGCAAAGAGGTCCACAAAGGGAACCCTGAGCTCTGACCTATGTCTGCCCCCTGCTCTTCCTGCTCCAGAAGTTTGGGGCTGCCTCAGTTTCTTCTCTGTCTAGAAGAGCTTAGATGGAGAAAGGAGGTGTCTGGGGAAGAATTAGGGAAAGCATTACACAACCAGGTTAGTATAACTACCACCACAATCAAACCGCAGACTTATTCTGTCACCACAAAGGGAGAAACGATGCCATTAAAAAAAATTGTTTGGGTGACCTATCAATTCTACAACCTGTTCAAGTTTGACGGGTTTATATGCAAATAGGTGCATTTGCTCATAATAAAATAATAGAAGGATAAGTTGAAAACTTAGGTAAAGGTAGAACATGATCCTCAAAGCTCTTCCCTTGTGTTTTCACTAACAGATGATCCTGGATATCCTTCCCTGGGGGGCAGTCCATGCTGCCAATCCTTTTTCATAGCTGCATACTACTCTGCACTAGGATTGGACCTGGTTAATTCAACCTTGTTCCCTTCTCTTGGATATTTGGATTCATTTATTTCTTTCCACTTCCCAAAATAATTTTCTGGATTGTGGCTCTGTGGACCCTCATAAAAACCCCAAGTGAGGTAAGTCCAATGATACCTGATTTTAAGGCAAAAAATGCAAATAACAGGAGACAACACATGGTTTGCTCAGGGATGGCATAAGGCAAGGTGGCATAGCTAAGACTTTTTTTTTAATGATACTTTTATGGAGATATTCTTCATACACCATAAAATTCACCCATTTGAAGTATATAATAGTTTTCAGTGTACTAACATACCACATTGTTATCACCAACCATCCACAGTCTAATTTTAGAATATTTTCATCATTCCCAAGAACTCAGGGCCCAATCCAAGATCGTGAAGATTTAACCCTATGCTATTGCCCAAGACTTTTGTAATTTTAGCTTTTACATGTAGGTCTGTGATGCATGTTGGGTGAATTTTCATATATGGTGTGAGGTAGGGATCCAAATTCATTCCTTTGAAGGTGCATGTGTGGTTTTCCAGGACCATTTCTTGAAAAGACCATTCTTTCCCCCACTGAATTGACAACCTTGCTGAAAACCAATTGCCCATAGATACGAGGGTTTATTCTGGCCTCTCAGTTCTGTTCCATTGGTCTGTATGTCTGTTCCTATGCCAGTACCAGATGGTCTTGATGGCTCTGTAGCTTTGCAATAAGTTTCAAAATAGGGAAGTGTGAGCCCCACAATTTTGTTCTTCTTCAAGGTTGTTTTGGCCATTCTGGGTCCCTTGAATTCACATATGATATTTAGAGTCAGCTTGTCGATTTCTGCAAAGAAGCCAACTGGGATTTTGGTAGAGAGCAGGTTGAACTCATAGATCAACTTGGGGAATAATGCCACCTTAAAAACATCAAATTTTCCGACCACATCACATCTTCTGACCTTCCACAAGTGGGATATCTTTCTCTGTGTTTAGATCTTCTTTAATTTCTTTCCACAAGTGTTTTTATAGTATGTATAAACTTTGCATTTCTTTAGGTAAATGTGTTCCTTCATATTCTGTTTTTTTTTTTTTTGATCAATTGTAAATGGATTGGTTTTCTTAATTTCATGTTGTTTATTCATTGCTACTGCATAGGAACTACAATAGATTTTTGTGTATTGATCTTGTATCCTGTAGCCTTGCAGAGCTGGTTTACTAGTTTTAACAGTTTTTTAGTGGATTCCTTAGGATTTTCTATATACAAAATGATATCATGTGCAAACAGATAGTTTCACTTCTTCCTTTCCAATCTGGATGCCTCTTCTTTCGTTTTCTTGCCTAATTGCTGGGTTATAACCTCCAGCACAATGCTGAATAGGTATGTGGTAGCAGGCATCCTTTTCCTGTTCTTGATCTTAGGGGAAAAGCATGAGTGTGGGCCATGGTGCCCTTTATCAGGTTGAGAAGTGCTTTTCTATGCCTATCCTGTTGAATGTTTTATCATGAAGGGATGTCGACAAATGCCACAGCCAGGATTTGCACCCAGTTCTAACTCCACAACAACCCCAGTGCTTATCTGATATGCTAAATCAGTGGATCCCTTCCAAAGGAACCCCACATGGAACCCAGTAAAGAGCAGGTGCTCAGCAAATGGGGTGTCCCCAGCTACCCTTTTCTCTCTGGCATTTGAAGTGAACTTCCAGGGGTCTGGGGGGACCACAATGTTTAACTGGAAGGAACGTATAACAATGTTGGAATCTCTGACTTAGGGCAAAGTTGTAGGGGAGATGTCTTTGACTTGCCTCGCAGAGATTTAAGACTGCATTCGGTGCAGACAGTCCTGAACTTGGCACAAGGGGGCCTGTTTATATACAGTAATGGGCAGCTGAAGGTTCCCTTGAAGTTGTCTCAACAAAAACACAATGGAGCTAATTATCAGGTTCTGGGAGACGCTGGGGCAAAGGGAAGGAGGAGGAGGGTGGGGAAGGCCCCCCATCCCTTGCAGAAGATGGAAATGTTCATTGACTGAGCTTCTCACCCAACAAACAGTGAGTCATACCCACAGCTTGCCAGGCGCCATGGTTGGGAGACATGCTACAGACCCTGAGCCCACCATGCCCATCTCCCAATTTTAGTGTTCTCTACGGTGTGGACCTTTGAGGTTTAAGCCATGCCCCAGGGGAAGTGGATGCTCTGTTCCCTCCTTGGTTCTCTTCAAGCTTTCGCTTGCAGAAAGTCTTGAGTCCTTAACACCTTTTTGACCCTTGTCAACCTCCTTGGACTGCCTGGAGGCCATGACAATCTCAGGCTAGAATATTCTCTTGTCTTGATTCTTTATGGTCACCTGGCTAGCTAGCCTGGTCTTTTCATTTCCAGTGGCCACACTTATCAAGCAACCTCTTATTGGCCTATGTACCAGGCCTATGTACCACGTGCTGTAACTCATTTATCCTACCAGTAACCTTATGAGACAGAGACTATTACTAACCCCCATTTACAGGTGGGCAAACAGAGGCACATCTAACAGACAGAAAACAAGCAAACTGGCCCAAATATCAAATCATTCCAAATTGTAAAAAAATAATCTGGCACTGAGATGAAGATGAACTTTAGCAGAATGGACAGAGAGAGTCTCTCAGAGATTGGAAGGGTGGGGAGGATCCAGCCTTGGGACAAGCAGGAAGAACAGCATCCTAAGCGGAGGGGACAGCCAGTGCAAATGCCCTGAAGCTGGCCGATGCCTGATGTTTGCAAGGAACAGTGAAGAGGCTGCTGTGGATGGAATTGAGTGAGCAAGGGGGACGCTGGAGGAGGCGAGGGTAGGGAGGTGACAAGGGTAGGACTTGTGGGCTGCAGGGAAGATGGGTTTTTACCTTGAGATATTGTCTCTCTCTTCCACTGAGCTGTTAGCTCCTTTTTCAGCCTGTTGTGCTTACTTCTGTGTCCTTTTAGCTCTTAAAACAACCTTTACACAGATTGATGGTCTGAATGGGTGGGTTTTCTGGGCAAACTCCGCACCCTATTTTACTCCCATTTTCCTTTGCTGCTCACAAGAACCCTCGAAGGTAGAGATGGTGGTCCCCTTTTTGCAGTTAGGGGAACAGTGAGGCTCAGAGTGACCTGACCAAGGTCCTCTCCCTCATCATGCCATGGCCCTCCAGAGCCAGCAGTTTAATTCTGCCTCCACTGAGCATGCAATGCTTGACCAACTACTGCGTATGAGAAACGATGCTAAGCATTGGTGCACAGATTATCCCGTTTGATCCTCCCAGATGGAGTTGTGCCCCGTAGCTTGGATGAGGAAGCCAAGGCTGGACTGTCAACGGCTAGGTCAGGGTCACACAGCTAGGAAGGAGGACTAAAATAGGCTCTGCAAACCCGGCTACTGCACTGGCCGCTGGGAAACTCCAAGCTTAATTTAGGCCCCTTGTTTAATTATTCATTCTCTCCTCTCTCCTCCTCTATTTATGACTTCCGCCTTCCTGTTTTGTTCTTTGGGTTAATGTTCTTTGGTTTTACATCGGTATCTTTGGCCCAGAATGAATGAATCAACGATTTTGGAGGAAACAACCCCAAATTCTAAACTTTGAGTCCTTTTGTGGACAGGAGGCCCTCTCCAAACACACACCTTGGAAGTAAAAAAAAAAAAATGCTTTCACCATGTCCACAACACCACTGGACGTGCAATCTCATTTGGTGTGTTTGAGGTCTTCCACCTCCCATGGGAAGCCTTCCCTTTTGTTTTTGTGTCCTTTTTTTTTCATCCCATTTCCCAGCATCAGTGATAGGCAGACAGACACACTATCACACTTCATCTTTAACTCTACTTGTGAGCAGACGCTACCTTGCCCCGTTTCATAGGTGGGAACCTGAGACCCAGAAGAGCAAACCCATTTTTCAAGTGGGAAAATGGAGGCTCAGGGCCGTCCACAGCAGGTCAGTTGCCTGAGCTAGGGTTCCTACCCTGGTTTGTCCTGACTCCAGGACAGCAGGGCATGGTAATTAGGTAGGATGCTTGGAAAGTGTTTACTCTGTAGGAGATAATGCTGCAGCCAGTAACCAATACACAGGGATCCCCAAGCCCCAAGGAGTCACACCTTAACGTAGCCATAAATGTAAACAGGATGACAGGACTGAGAATGGTCCCGGCTGGTGGCTGCGGTCAAGGAGGGCTTTTCCGAGGAGCTGCCATTTGAGCAGAAACCGGCAGGAGAAGTAGGGTAAGATCTTGGAGGAACACCATTCCAGGTGAAGGAACAGCGGTGAGCAGATTGGGGGAACTGTAAGGAGCCGGCTTGCCTGGAGCTTGGAGACCCAGAGGCAGAGGTGGGCGTGAACTGTCAGAGATAGGCCACACAGAGGACGCTGAATTTTATTCACAGGGCACCGGAATACCACAGCAGAGTTTAGAGCAGGGCTTGTCCGACACTGCTTTTGCGCCAAGCGCACACAGCTTGGGTCTCCTGCTCAGAACCGTGTGCAGACGGGCCCTTGAGCCGCAGAAGTCGCCAACAACGCCGCCCACGTGTCCCGCGAAGCCCGGCGCCCCGTGCCCCACGTGCTCCAGCGGCCCTTTAAACGCCCCCAGCCCACGTGACGGCACCGTACCGCCTCATTGGCCGAGGGGCGTGGCGACCGCGCGGCTGCGCAGTGACGCGCACGGGCCGACCCCGCCCCGGCTCCGCCCCCGGCTGGCGGCGGCGGCGGCGCAGGCGGAAAGGATGACGTCACCGGCTGGGGGGGCGCGCGAGCCGGCGCGAGGGGAGCGCGAGCCGCAGTGAGTGTCCTCGCGCCTCCCGCCCGGCAGCCCGGCCGGCGCGCGCACGCCGCGAGCCGCTGGCGCTCGGGCTCCGCTCGAATCCCATGCAACAGCCAGGATGTGAAGCGGAGCAGAGCCGGGGGAGCCCAGCCCAGCCAGCCTCCAGGTAAAAGGACAGAAAAATGAGGAATTAGACTAAAAAGAAATGCAGGCGCTCCAGCGGGGGTCTGGGAGGCAGCGGAGTGGGCAGCGCGCCGGCTTTGTGCCGGGGAAGCCTGCACGGCCATTGTGCTCGGAGGATGCTCCGCTGCAGCCGGCTGCACGCCCAGCCGCTGCGCCCAGCCAGCAGCGTCCGAACAATGCCTGGAGGGGCTGGGCTGGGGCGGGCCGGGGCCTCGGCGGGCGGGGCAGGGGGCTTCGCCGCGGCCGGGCGGGGGCTGGGCGGGCAGCGCTCGGAGCGCGGTGTTGGAAGCTGCCCAGCGCCGCCGGCTGCACCACCCCGGGCTGCGGGCGGGGCAGAGGCGCGCCGGGAGGACGCGGGTGTGTGCGGAGGGGCTGCTGGCCCAGGCGGCGTCCAGCCGGGCTCCCTGGGCGGGCCCCGGAGGCAGGGGGCGCTGTGCTTAGGTGGGCGGGCGCCGGGGAGTGGAGACCAGCCCGGGACCGGCGGCTCCGGGTGGGAGCGAAGGGGGCTGCCTAGTGTGCCCAAGGCGGCTGTTGTGTCTGCCGGCTTCGCTCTCCAGTCCGTCTCCCCTGGGGCCCCCGACCCAACGCCGTCTCCCCCTAGCGCCCTCCAGGCCTCGTCCATCCCGGGAGGGCTCGGGGGGCGCCCCTTTGGCACCCTAGCCTAGCTCCACCCTTCTGCGGCCGCGGCGACCCCTCCGGCCCCCCAGGCGGGGCGAGGTTCAGCCCCCAGCCCCAGGGACTCCGGTGGACAGGCGCGCGGGTGCCGGGCACCCGACCTCCCCTTGATGCTGGGCGCCCCGTGGGGGTTCCGGGAGAGGGAAGCCACCCCTCGAGCCGCCAGCCCGCCGCGGGTTCTGTACGCCTCGGGAGCCCCCTCGGGGGCTGGGGGGAGGGGCGGTGACGTCACCCGGGGCGGAGCCGTCGGAACCAGGTGCAAGGGGGCGCGGGCGCTGGGCCCGGAGGGGAGCCCCCTGAGTTAGAGCGCCCGTGCCCTCAGCACAGAGGTTTCGGACAGGCTGCGGCCAAGTTCACTGCTCCTTATGGAAACTGCTCCTGATTTTAGGATCCCCCTCAGCACTTTCCCCCACAAATCCTACACACTTTCCCCACGAAACCCCCCTTAATCGGAGGACTCCCTTTCATCTGCTTTCTCTCCCAAATTCTCAAATCAGGGAACACCACCTCCCCAAACGAATTTTTTTTTCCAGCCACACCTCCCCAAATCTGGAACCTCCTCCACAGTGACCCTTTCCTTTGATTCCAGGTTCTCCTCTGGTAGCCCTGTCGATACGCAGCTTTTGAGTCTGTCCCTTCCTCTGCGACCCTTCCTCAAATTTAGCCACCCTCTAGGGGCCTCTTCCCCCAGATTAACAGACCTCCCCAGTGCCTCCATGGGGAGGGGGTGCCCCTCCTCCCCATCCTGGGCTCAGCCAGGATTCCCCTGTCCTCCTTTTCCATATGGGGGACTCCCCATTATGAGCATGGGGTCCTCTGCCTCTGGCCAACACAGCTGGTGGAGTGGGGTGTCTGAGATATCCAGGCTGGGCGTTGGGACGCTAAGAAGCGGGGACCGAGCCAGAGGGTCTCCGAGAGTCCCAAGGACAGGGACCCAACCGCTCTGGGCCCTCAGTGGCTTCCACCCAGACTTTGGCTGCTGGGCCTCTGGCCTGTCTCCAAGGCCCCCATGGCTGCTTTCTCTGGGGTGCAGAGGTCCCTTTTTGTGTGGGCAGCCGTGCTTTCTCCTGGTGCTGCCTTCCGCCTAGAGGAAGAGAGCCGGCCGGGCCTCTACTCCTGTGATCCCAGCTGCTGCCCATGGTGCTGGTGTTAATGGCGGAGGGACTCGCGGATTCGGCCATTTGCACGGCTTCCCCCCACCAGCAGGGTCCTTTTCCTTTGTGCCCCTCCCCCTGCCAATCTTGCCTGCCTTCTGTCCTCAGCTTTCTTCTTCCTCTGCCAGCTGATACTTTGGCTGAGGAAGGCAGGCAGCTGGGGCTGGGGGTGGCTGCTTCCCGCCCTCAAATCCCAGAGCCCACCAGCTTGGACCAGGAGCTCGGGCTGGACCACCCAGGCCCTCACAGTGTCCTCTGCCGGACATCTCCTGCTGCCACCGTCTGTCCCTGTGGGTGTCTCCATTCTTCTCCAGAAAGCTGCATCCTGCCCCATTCCGCAGGGCTCTGGGGGCACCTTCACCATGACGGTGCACTTCTGCGTGGGGCCTGGGCGCCCCCAGCCCCCTGGGGGCTGCCACCCGCCATTCTCGAGTGTCCTGAGAGTTGGTATAATTGGGCTCCGGCAAACGAAAGGTTGGTCGCGGGAGACCCGGCCTGCCTGGTGAGCTCATGTGCTTTTCTATTCCTGCCACCCCAGCCGATGACATTGGGCCTCCAGGGGGTGTCAGGGTCTGGTGCTGTCCTGTCAGTGGCCTTCCTGCAAGGAGAGGCATTGGCCTGGCTGTGCAAGGCCTGATTTCACCCCCGCAGTGGACAGGATGGGTCATTCTGGTGTGGCCCATCTGTGGCATTGAAGGGTGTTGCTGGGGTGGCGGGCTGGGCTCCCCGGGGCTTCCGTCCTGACCCAGAGTCTCTTGCAGGCCCCTGAGCTGGGCCTTTGGTGGGTGCAGAGGAGGGTCATTGAAGGCCAGGTGCCTGCTGCTCTCCACATGAATGTCTTTGCCCTTTGACCCAGGCTTCTGTTTCTTCCTGTCTGAGCCTTCTAATTGCCTTTTTCCCTGCTTCCTTGGGGATTCTGGGCATCTTCACATGTCTGTGGGCCCCACTCGGAGACTCAAGGCATTTTGCTCCCAACATTGGGACTGTGGCTCTGGGCCGAGGTTTCAGGAACTCATGGAGGGGAGAAACCACCTGGCTGTCGGGGATTTAGTGGTGACATCTAGCCGGACAATTCTGGAGCCATCATTATCTGCCTGTTTTCTTGTTTGTTAAGTCGCACGGTGTGTGGGGCTTTGCCTGGGGTTTCCTGGACCTGGGACCCGTCGAGGAGACAAGTCTACTTCCACTTGGCAAACTGCTTTTGGGGGAGGTGACTCAGTTTCCCCTCCTGCCTTCTGGGTTGGCACTGAACAGCATGTCATAACTGTGGGAGTGGAGCTCACACCTCCAACTGCCACTTCTGGGAGCTGGGTACCGGGAGACCTGGTGGCTCAGTTGATTTTTCTAGCAGCTGTGTGGCCTCCATGGTGGTCAGCGAGGTGGCTTAGGAGGGTCAGACACAGATCATGTGGCTCTGAGCGTGGTGTGGCAGTTACATGCGTGTGCCCTGCAGCCCCAAGTTCACCTGCTTCCCATGAACTTAGGACAGCCTCTGTGCCTGGGGAGAGGTGAGGGGTCGAGAGAGTTCGGGGTGGGGAGGAAAACCCTAGAAATAAAGATGGATATTTATAAACCCAGTGGGTTTGGGGGATAATTGACAAAGCTTAATGTTTTCAGCTGAGAGCAATGCCCCCACAGCCTGGGGGCTTTACGATCCATTTGTGGAGTGACTCGGAGCCCGCAGAAGGTTCTCCAGAAGCACAGTGGGCTGGGCGAGCACGTTGCAGGCTGTGGCTCTCTCCTTCCTGGGGTCTCTTGCTTCTGGAGGGAGGCAGGGTGTCTGAGACACCAGAGTGCCTGGCTTTCCTCTGCTTCCGAGGCAGATTCCTCGCACACCCTTCCGTGGGTGTGCGGGCCTCCCATCTCCCAGGATTTGTAAAGAGGTGCCACCCCACTGGGGCGAAGCTGGTGCAGGTTGCCCTTCCTCTGCCCTTTCCCCCCAGCCAAAGATGCCTGGAGTGGGGTATGTGGGGAGACCCCAGCTGCCTGCCAGGCAGGATGGCTCAGCCTCCGGTGGGAAGAAAAAGGGAGAAGATGAAGGCATAACACTGGGCCTGTACAGGGTCCCTGTGCTCACTCGACACAGAGACACCGTGGTCTGTGGACCAAGTCACATCACGGCGTGTACTGGGGGGAATGGGCGTTCAAAGGCTTTTCAGATGCTTTTTAATTTTTGTCTTATTCCCACCTGCCTGTGGCCTGAAACCAGAAGGCTGCCAGCTTGCAGGAGAGATGGTGCTGGAAGGTAGCTTAGGTTCAAGTGCACGTAACGTGTCACAAAGGAGGACGGAGAGCCCAGAGACGGGTAGGTCTTATCTCTGAGATGCCCAGGAAGTGGTGACATGGGGTCTCCTAACTGGGTGGTCCAGTTCATCACCCCTCTGGTGTTCTAGAAGCTCAGGTGTATCATCAAGCGTAGTAGATGGGTTTTTCCCCCTGTCAAGGAAAGAAAAGACTGAAAAAAAAGGAAAAAAACCAACCCCGACGTACCCTTTCTGTCTTGTCTCTGGCTGATATTTCAGAAGCATTGGGGCGGGGGCGGGGGGTGCGTGGGGAATATGAGAAATCAATGGCTTACACTTCCTGCAAAGGCGAAAATTAACAAGCGGGTGGGAGTGACTCACGGACAGGGCCCGACTTTCGAGTCGCTTTATTTTTGTCTCTCTTTTTTTTCCCCTTCTCCGTGGAGCTGCTGGTCCTCTGCCCCTCCCCGTGGCCGGGCCAGGCTGGCCCTGGGGGGTGGGTGCTGTTCCAGACTGATCGCGGAATCCCCTCTGCCGTTGTTGGGGATCAAGGCACCCTGGGGTCCTGTGGAGTCCCAGGGGACTGCAGACGTGAAAGTACACTGTGTTTGTCCACAGCCCTGGTCCCTTGGCATCCCGCGGATTCCACGTCGGTGCGGAGGCGGGAGGGTTTGGAGCTCGGGTTTCTGGGTCACAACAACCCCCACCCCAACCCCCGGAAATGCCGTGACTGGTGCTGAGTTGCAGATGTCCTTTTCAGAAGGGGCAGGTTTTGTCCAGAACTCCCTGGGTGGTCTGTGCGGCTTTTGAGTTTTTGTGTGTGTTTGATTTTTAAATCTTTGCTGTGAGCCCCTCATAGGAAGGTGGGAGTCTCCTGTCCTCCTGCTGGGAGAACTGAAAATCCCAATCCCTGCTGCGCATCCTCTCCCTCTCTCTGTGGCATCTGCCTCTGGGCGGGAGCCTTCTCGCTTGCAAATGAGGTTATGCCTCTGGCTTTGGGGTCCTGACCTGTGCCCCCACCCTGACAGTGCTGTGCCAATGTGGGCTGGTTGGTTGACCTCTCTGTTGCCTTGCTGTCTAAGATCAGGGCAATCACAGCTGGCTTCATGGCGAGCCAGGACAGGCGATGCGGCGGGGTGAGAGGCCTCCCCTGGGTCTCTGATGCGTCCTTTGCTGGCTGCCTCGTCCTGAGCTGCCCAGACCCCGCGTGGTGAAGCAGCCACAGCTCCCGAGGCCTAGGACCCTCGGGTGGAGGTGGGCTGAGTGGTGAGGGGCCATGAAGTCACACTGTTGTGTGGGTAACTGAGTGTTGCTGGAAATTCAGGGGTTCTGGGGAAGCGAGGTCGACGCATCTGTGTGTGTATAATTTAATGCTGCTTATAATTAACCCCGTGATCAGCAAATGAGGGGATGTCGAGGGGATAATAATAGCTTCAACTTGTTTGGAGTTGGCGCCCCGTGCCTGCCCCTACGCTGAGTGAGCACAGGAGGCCCATCCTTATTGCGCCGAACCTTCACGCCGCCTTCCAGTGCAGTTTTTGTGCCCAGAGCCCCATTTTCCAGAGAGGGAAACTAAGGCACAGAGAGAGCCTGATGTTACACAGCCTGTCAGTAACAGAACAAGGGATCCTAACCAGGGCCAAGGGTTGCCAGAACCTGAAGTCTTAGCCCCTGGGAGGGCTGGTGGGTCAGAGAAGCCGTTTTGACGACAGTTAGCCTGCTGGGGGCACCTGAGAGTCACTGCGGAAACCTAGGGCTCCCGGCTGCCGACCTCAGAGGGTCAGAGCATGGACATTGGACCGACCGAGGCCGCCCAGGTTCAGGTCAGGGGTCTGCCAGTTGCTGGCTGTGTGACTGGAAGCAAGTGCCCCTACTTCTCTGTGCTAATGTTTTCTCATCTGTAAACTGGAGATAATACCACCCACCTCAATGGATTGTTGGGAGGAATGAGGGAGTAAAACAAGTAACTCATCAATACCTAGCTGGACCTGCCCAGCGGGGGGGCTCCCCAGCAGCCCCTGTCCCCTGCCTCCAGCCCCTCGATGGGGTCCAGCACAAGAGAGATGTCGGGGTGACTCAGCCACTGCAAAGTGGGGCATTCCTCGTCACTGGCTGCTTAATCAAGGCCGCCCCACTTCTGCGGCAGGACTGGGCTAAGTGCCTGGCGGGCTCTGAGATGCCAGAGGGCAGGTGGCTGCCTCGGGGGCTTCTGGCCCTCCTGAAATCCTAGGCTGTGGTCCCCGGCTTTCTCGTGGGTCTGAGGGAGTGCCCGGGGGACAGCAGGGTTGACTCGGAGTGTGAGGTCTCAGCTTTGCCTTTGGCCACACTGAGAGGCGTGGGAAAGGAGTGGGTTCACAAGCATGGTGTGTGAGCATTCATTCATTCCCCAACTCATTCATTCAATTACACTATTTGTTGAATACCAGCTGCCAGTGTATTGGAGAGCCAGCCTCCGAGTTCAAATTCTGGCTCTGTCGCTTACCAGCCGTGGGGCCTCGGACTGGTTACTTCAGTGTTCTGTACCTCAGTTTCCTCATCTGTAAAGTGGATTCTTTGGGATTGTCTCACGCACGAGACAGGTATTATGAGAGAATGTACATCTGGCAGACAGAACTGTGTACATGCTCTTTCTTTTTAAATAAAGCAAATTAAAATGAAATTCTTGGGAGACAGCAGTAAACAAGGCAGTTTCAGGCCTATGTCCAAGGGGGAAGATCATACAGGGTCTTGATACTGAGGAATTCGAATTGCATTTTAAACATGTGCAGACAGTTTGCCAAAGGCCCCCACAGAGCTTGGGTGCAAATATTAGCACTTGCAGAGACCTGGAGCTCGCAAAGCACCTCTTGGAACAGCTGTCAGGCCGAGGCCCAGAGAGGGAAAGGAACTTGCACAAGGCCACACAGCCATGCCTGCCTGCCCACCGGGCCAGGCCTTGCCCTGGAAGGTAGGCTGGGTCCCCTCACATCAGTCCAGGGAGGGAAACTAAGGCAGGCAGACATGGTAGGAACATCATTCTCAAACCCCAGTGCCCATCAGGGCTGGAGAGGTAAGGCCAGCAGGTGATGTATGCCCAGGAGTCTCCCCCAGCCTCCTGAGCAGCCCCGAAGGGCTCCACAAACAGATCTGCTGTTTTTTTTCCCGAGAAAAACCAGAAATCTAGATTTTACATGAAATTGCCCTATTTTATATACTCAGACCATTCTTTTCCTTAAAACACCTCCCATTGCTGGTTGTGTAACCTCAACACCTCATTTACCTTCACAGAGCCTCAGTTTCCTGGGCTGTAAAATGGGTTTAAGGATCACAGCCATCTTGACCAGGTTGTTTAGAGGCCGCAGTATGATAATTCACGGGAGGGCTGAGAAGAGGGCCCGGGCCAGCATCTGCACTCGATAAACATTGGCTCTGATTATATTAATATTATTCATAATGATAAACTTGACTAAGATTAAATGTGGAGAAGGAAGCGAGCTCGTCCCATGGGGCAGGGCTGTGAATTATCTTCTGGCTGCAGGACCTTTTTCTCGCTCTCATCTTTTCTGGAACATACCTGTTTGCACCCGGGGCTGGGGCATCGGGGTCCCCCGCATTATCTGTAGAGTTTGCTGCAGCTTCCCAACCAGGGGTGATTTTACCCCCGAGAGGACACTGGGCCGTGTCTGGGACATCTGTGTTTGTCACACTGGGGGAGCTCCTGGCATGGAGTGGGTGGGGGCCGGGAGACTGCTGTTCACCGCACAGTGCCCCGGACCGCCCCTACCCCAGAGAACAACTGGGCCCTAAATGTCAGTCGTGCTGAGGTTTAGAATTCCTGATTCGTGTGTAAGACCTGTGGCGGCGAGAAATCAGGCCATCGACTTGCAGGCCGCGCTGGACTGGAACGCCGAGCTTACTCACGCACACCTGCCCCGGCCTCCCTGCCCACTTGATAACCAGCAGTGGGTCGATGCCCCTAATGTATGGATACTGGAAAGCATGAATGGCCGGGGTTTCCGGCCACGGTGTTGGATCTGGAACGCAGTGGAGCTGCCGTGCCCAGGTCTTTTCCCTTTTGCCCCGCCTGGTTGTGGAACGGGGGCAAATCTTGCCTGCTTGTGTCTTTGGTGATTAAATGATGCCACATCGATACAGTGCTGGGTGCCCAGAACTATGTCCTCCCACCCCGTCCCCATCTTGGTGAGCAATTAGGGGAGATGAGGACGGAGCCCTCAACCTGCCGTGTCCCCAACAGCTGCGACAGAGCAGCCATGACTCGGGCGGGCGGGAGGTCCCGCGTCGCGGAGCCCACACCGCCCGCCTGGCCCTGGGCTCTGGCTCTGCTCTGGTTTTCTCCTTTCATCCTCCGTGTGGCCCTGAGAGGTAGCAGCTTGTGGCCCCACCTCGCAGATGGGGAAACCGAGGCACGGAGTGGGGGCGAGACGCTGGAATGACTGGAGCCTTTTCTCAGGGCTCCCTGCCCACCGGCGAAGAGCCAAGGTGCCTTTTCTGTGCAGAGGTTCAGGAGGGTCTGTGTGCGCTCTAGCTCTGCTCTTGCTGTCTTGAGATTCTAATGTCTGCTCAGGAAGCTCGGGGTTCATTCTGCACTGGGCCCTGCAATGATGTGGCGAGAGGGCTGCCTCCCCCTGGGGGCTGGGGAGCAGAGGGAGGCCGGTGTGGGTTCCAGATGTGTTTTCTGCTTCTTTCGAGCTGTGTGACTTCCGAGAAGTTGCGTTGCTTTTCTGGATGGCACGCCCGAAGTCGCCTGTTGTTGGCCAAGCCCCTGCTGGCTCCTCCACCCGCCCCCGCTGCCTCTCTCCCTCCAACTTGTCCTGCACCAGCCTGCCTGGCTTTTGAGAGCCACCACCACCCTGCAGTAACCTTGGTGCCTCAGTGCCCAGGTTAGGCAGGTCGTGGCTCGATCGGCAGCTCAGCCGCCCTGGCTCGGGTCTGTCTCTCCTGGACTAGAGGCTAGGAGACCAGGTCCCGAGTGGAGGTGCTGTGTGATGGCAGGCCACACGCTTGCCCTCTCTGAGTCTCTGCGGGTCTGAGATGTCTGGCTGTGGAGAGGCAGGGGTCCTGAAGACTGGTGTCTGGGCATCCCGAAACGCCCAAGAGGTTTCCTGTCTCCTGGTGAGAAAGTGTAGAAGCCTAGAGGAGCTGGGGACCCCTGAAAGTACATAGTAGCTGGGCCAGGTGATTTTAAGGCTCAGCTAATCCTGGTGTTCATTTGGCCCCTGTGTGTCTGGCGGATGGTAGGGAAGTCGCTGGGGAGGCCCTGGGGAACGGGCCAGCCTTCCCTCTGGGGACTGCATTTGAAGAAACCCACTCTGGAGTCTTGGCTTGGCCTCACGTGCACCGTGACCCCGGGTCAGCATAGTCACCTGCCAGGTGCTCAGCGTCCTTGTCTGTAAAATGGGCGCGAGCCCGTGTCTTAGGAGGTTGGTAGGATTGGTTCCGAGCAAACTTGGAAAGTGCTGGCGTGTTGAAGGCCCCGCTAACTGGCTACACACCCTACGGTAATATAGGACGACTGATGCCCTCTGGGAGCCAAGCAGGGGACCTGCATGGGAAGTTTTTGGGGTATAGAGGGCTTGGGGGTGCTGGGGAGGGTTGGGGCCGAAGGTTTGTGTGATTTTTTCTGTGGAGCCTGCTTGCCGCAGTGCCCAGAGCAGGCTGGCAGCAGCAATCGACACCTGCAGGGTCCTGCCCCAGGACTGCCTGAGTCCCGGTGGGGAAACTGAGTCACGCCAGCATGGCCAGAGCCCTCGGCGGGTGTGGGGGTCAGTTCTGACCTTCCGGGTCTATGCCCAACTCCCCCGGCAGGCTGCATTGAGGCGCTGCGCTCCCCATTCAGCGTTCCGCCCGACACCACCCAAATGCCAGCCGCTCACGGCGACATGCACCTTTTGAAGATGTGCCGGTTTTCTTTAAACCCATTCTCTTTTAAAACCGAAAACTTTGTCTTACTCCTGTGACCGGGAACCAGGTACATCCTTGATAGAAGCTTCAAAAGAAATGTGAGGGGAGCAAAAAAAAAAAAAAATTAATAATAATAATAGCATTAAATTACTGCGCTGCTGCCACGGGCTTAGAACAGAGGCCAAGGGCTACTGAGGCCTTAGAGCCGGGTTAGCGCCCGCCGGACACTTCCCACCTTCCGAAGGCTGGAAGAAGCTGGGGACGGGGATGGCCCCGTTGCTGGTTGAGTCATTGTTTCTGAATGTGGCTCGAACTGTCTGGGGGTCTCCCGGCCTCACTGGGCAGCTGGGTCGCCTCCCACCTTCGGACTGAGGCACTTGGACTTTCTCGTCGCGTCTGAAAGATTCCTTTCCCAACAGCCTGGGGAGGAGGTTACTTCTTCCTGAATTCAATTAATGAGCCTATTAAAAACTATTTATTTTCCCTGACAGTTGTTTACTGAGGAGAAGGAGATGAATTGGCCGGGCATCCTCACCAGGCAGGCACAAGAAGGACCGGCCACGGCCCGGTGCCTCGGGCCCTGGCACTCAGGGAACACAGACCTCGCGTGGTGTCCTGCTTTGGGGGGACTCCAAAATGCAGGGCTGGAACTTGGACTGTGGCCGCTGCTTCTGACCTTGGAGTCTCTGGGGAAGGTTGACTCTGGGCTGAGTGAAAACCAGTCAGGTGTGGAGGCAGGGGGCTAGCCCCAGTGACTTCCACCTTCTCTATCCAAACCAAAGCCTCTGAGGTGCACTGGTTTGACACCTAAGAATTGACCCCATTGGGTCAACATGTTTGTGGTGGAGTCTGCCAATATCCCTTCTCCTTTCTTCCAGCGTTGAATCCTATGACTGATCTGGGCACATGGTCACCTGGGGAAAAACAGTCATTTCCCAGTGTACCTCACAGCTATCTGTGCTGTACAATTTGATTCTGATCCTTGCAATACATGAACAGAATTTCCTGGAAGTGTCTTCAGAGGGAGGTCGTGCATGCTCCCTTCTACTCTCCAGCTAAAATACAGATGTGATGGTAGGTATTCAGGCAGCCATTTTGTACTATGAGGCAGCTATCATGGATACCAATGAGGAATCAAAGCGAATGAAGGAGCCTGGGCCCTGATGATTGGGGGATGGCAAAATAGCCCTGAAAGACCAACCCGGGAGCTTCCTCTATATGAAGAGAAATTACGCATCTCTTGTAATATTTTTGATACCCACAGTCTAACATGACTGTGATAGCAGCAGTGCGTGAGTCTCAGGACATAGCGCTTTTCTTTTCTCCACATCTCTGCTCATTTTTAAGGGAGGCTTCCTCTGACCTTCCTGTTACAATTTGCAAAATTGTTATTTACCAAATAACTTGTAAAATTATTTGCAAAATGCTCCCCTCCCCCTCCCCCTCCCCCGACTTTCCTACTTTGCTTTTACTCGAAATACTTGTCACCATGTCCACATTGTATGCATCTTACTTATCATCTGCCTCCAGCTCTGGCTGGGACTCCCCCGGGGAGGTGTTTTTTCCCTGCCTTCTCCACTGTGTCCACCACAGCGCCTGTGTACAGTAGGGATCACGCCTGTGTTTTGCATAAATGGATCTCCATTTGCAGGGGGAAGAAATGAGGCTCCGAGATGAAGTCTGAGGTCTTCCAGCTGGCTGGCCCCAGCACCTGCAGTTGCACCAAGCAGGTGCTCCCAAGGTTTCCCTTTTAATCCCCACCCGCCAAGCTGGCCAGTTTGGGGAGGCTCAGTTGGACCCAGCGGCTGTTCCTGATCCTTCCTCTCCTCGCCCCCGTGTTCTCACCTCGCCTCCAGAAATAGCCCCTTTAAAATAGCCGCGTCCCCTCGTTCTGGGGCCTCTGCCTGCCCACGGATGTGACACTCTGCTGACAGGCCGGCTGCCTTATTGCTGTGGGATTTTAAAAAATACAGTTGGTGCTAGGTGTTTCTTTCCCCCTTTTATGCCTGAAGAAGCACACCCGCCCACAGGGCTGCTCTCCCATCCCCGGCACTTACCAGTGAGTGTCACTTAGGCTGCGTGCTGTGTGTCCTTGTGGGCATTCCGTTGAGCATGGCCGCCAAGGGACGTGTGGTTTGCAGAGCCAAGAGCCTATGCTGCAGGCTCACACCAGCCCAGGTGGGATCATGCGGCCCACGGTCCCAAGTCTGCTCCGGAAGCCCTGGGTTCAAGTTCCAGGGCCACGTCTTGCAGCCTGTGTGACCTTGGGCAAGTGGCGGAACTTCTCTGAGCCTCACTTTACCCTTTTGGAAATAGGATGCCTCGGGGCTCGGTCATTTGGTGGAACTTCTGAGACTCAGTCTACCTGTCTGTGAATTGGGGACATCTTGGGCACTTAAGCCGAAGTTCTCCGAGCCTCAGTTTATCCATCAGTAAATGAGACACCTGCAGGTTTTCCGCCTGGAGGCTGGCACACAGTGGGTGCTCTCAGGGCATGAGCCGACCTCCCAGCACTTGGCCCCCTCTGAAACGACCTCTGTCACCTATCTGAGGAAAGGAGGTGGTGAATTTAGTACCAGCTCTAGGCCTGTCACTTCTGGGAGCCCTGAGGAAATCACTTCCTCCCTCAGGGACTCAGTTTTCCTCATCCTAAAATGGGCTTATGTCCCTGGACTGTCTCTTGGGAAGTGTCCTGGAGATGAGGCACACCCACCGTGTCCCCCCCTCCACCGCAGAGCGTGCAGCAAATGCTGCGTGGAAATTACACCTGCCTCTCGTGTTTTATTCCTGCCATTTACTGAGACTGTCACTTGTGGTTAAGAGCTGGAGCCTAGGGCCTGATGGCGTGGGTTTGACTTGAAGCTCTGCTCCTAATTTGCTGTGATTTTACCTCTCCCAGCCTAAGTGTCCCCATATGTAAAATAAATACGATAACCCTTGTCTCCCAGGGTCCTTGGCAGGAGCTGATGAGTTAGTGGGGGTGGAGCCGGTGGAGCAACGCTGGGCTCAGAGTAAGGACAGCACCGTGTGCATAAATGATACATGTATTCCCTAAATTCTTATCAGGCGCCGTCCGAGTGCCCATTCGTCCTGGGAGCAGGATCAGGGAGACGGAGGCATGTCTCTAGTCAGTCCGTTTGTTTGGCTTGGAGGTCCTGGCTGAGTCTGTGTGTCCTACCGCCCACAGGGACAAGGATCGTACTGCCTGAGGCCCGTGCCTGCCTGAGGCCCGTGCCTGCCCGGGTCACAGGCGGCGCGGAGGCCGCCCCTGCTTCCTGTGTTTGCTCAGCAGGTGTTGGGCCGCTGGGTGGCCCAGACCAGGGCTGGAGGTCCAGGAAAGGGGGCAGAGGGCAGGATCCAGGGATGGCTCAGAAACGGGGACAGGAAGGGCCCCTGGGAGGAGGCCTGGGTGCTTCCGCTGCAGCCCCGGAGGCCCGGCGGCTGGTTCAGCTGCAGCCGCCGCCTCGCCGGCATCTGTGACTTCGGTCATTGGGGAGGGTTTTTTGGCCACCTGCTGCGTACTGGGCGCTGGGCTCTCTGCTGGGACCAGGAGGGGGGATGTGCCTGCCTCTGCCGAGCTCACCTTCCGATCAGGGAGGGACAATAAGCAAAATAAAGCAGGCATCGTGGTAGATGATGACGAGAAGACATACCTGGAAAAAATAGATTTAGGAGCAGAGGGATGCTGAGGGTTGTCATTTTAAATGGGGTTTTAGGGACAGCTTCATCGAGGAGGTGACAGTTTGAAGAAAGCCCCAGTGGAGATGAGGGAGGGAACCAGGTGGATATGTAGGGGAAGGATGTTCCAGGCAGAGGGCACATCCCGTGCAAAGGCCCAGGGGCAACATTAGACGTGGTGTGTTGGAGAACAGTGAGGAGGCCTGTGTGGCTGGAGCAGAGTGAGCGAGGGGGAGAGAGAGAGGACAGGAGCACATGTGCAGGGAGGACTTGGGCTTTGACCCTAGGCAGGTGGAGCCCATGAAGGCCGCGGGCAGAGGGGGACCTGACTCAGGGGCTCAGAGGTGCCCTCTGGTGGCTGCAGTGGGAAGGACAGACTGTTGGGGGGAAGATTAGATCCGAGGCCCAGGGTGGAGGCAGGGCCAGGGGGGCAGCGATGGGCTGCACAAGGTGAGGACGGAGGAGGGGGGGAAAGTGGGTAGATTAGGGGTAGAGTTTGAAGGCAGACTAAGCTCTGTGAGGGGGGACCACTCATACCCATTGGACAGATGGGGATGCTGAGGCCCAGAGAGGTTGCATCGTTTGCCTGGTGTCACATGGCTAGATGGTGCACAAAGCAGGATGGCCAGCCAGGCCTGACCTGGGTACAGCTTGCCTTTCAACCACTTGTCAGCCGTCACTTCTTCCTCATTTATAGATGGACCACACACGTTTAAAGGCTTGTGTGAGTTTGATTTCTCTTAGTGGAGATGTTGGTCAGGGTCCCTGCCTGCCCCATTGTAGGAAAAGTACTTTAAGTGCTGCCAGCAGCGTGGGGGGACTGGGAATTCTGTTAGACCTGGATTTGAAGTTGGCCTCACCTCTCACTTAGCTGTGTGACTTTGTGGCTGTTGCCCGACCTCTCTGAACTCTCATTTCCTGTGAATGACGTCTGACTCACTTGTCTATCCTACTAATATTTTTTGAGCGCCTGCAGTGTGCCAGGGATTTTAGGCAGAGCGGTTATTCCTGCCTTGACCTCCGCAGCTCCTGAAGTACGCACAGTGTTAGGACCGCACCGGGGTGGGTGGGAGCCCTAGCTATCACGGATCCCCCTGTGAGTCCCTCCGAGGGTGAATTGGCTGCTCGGAGGGAAATCCCGGGGTTGGCGCCTATGGGAGATGCTAGCTTCCCAGGGCCTGCTGGCACAGGGACTGGTGCTGCGTGTAAAGCTCCCAATCGGCACGTCTGGGGAGATAAGCAATGCAGAAGAGCTGGGCTCGGGACGCAGAGGAGTTTTAGGAAAACTTGAACCCTATATTTTACTTACACTTTCTGTGTATCCAGTTCAGGAAAGAAAAGTGGTCGAAGTCTACATCCAGAGAGTTCTCTGTGCCGAGGAAGTTGTGTTCCGTTTACTCAGCAGCATTTTTTTTTTCTCACTGATACGTAAAATAACGATGCCTCCTAAAGTCAGTGAAATACAGAAATTGCCAAACTTGGACCTGGGAGGATGGGAGGCTCTGAGAGTAAGTGGGAAGGGAGGTAAAGAAGAAGGCTTCCTGGAGGAGGTGGTGCCTGAGCTAAGATGTGGAGGTAGGAGTTCATGGGGTAGAGGACAGTGAAGGGTGTTCCATCCAGGCAGAGGGAACAGACTTCCTGCACAAAGTCACCTTGAGCCCTCAAAGTAAAATAGTTTAATTGTGTGTCTTGCACTGGGTCTCGCATGGGGTAGGTGCCCAGTAAATGGACGAAGTAGATATTACATAAATGGTTCCGTACTAGGCACTCCGTCAGTGGGCACATGATAGGTGCTCAGTAAACAGGCACTCCCTCTGTCCCCGGTCGGGGTGACGCCGTGTGGGTGTCCCTTTCTGGCGGCTGTGTTTGGAAAGACCTGAGACCTAGAGGTTTGGGTCTGTCTGAAGGTCTTCGGCAAGTTGTCTGTTGAGCAGGGCTAATCTTCCCAGTTTTGCGCCCTCAGCTCCCTGTCCCGCTACTAGTGAGGCCCTCTCCGCGGGTGCACAGTGGGCCTACAGCTCCGACAGAGGAGAGGCCCAAATCAAACTGACGTGATGAACAAAGCAGACGAATTAACCGGCTCTTGCAACTGAGATGGTTGCAAGATGTTAGAATATATATGGTGTTAGGCTACACCAGCTTCAAGTGTGGCCTGATCCAGGGAGTCAAACAAAGAGCTTTGAACAGGTGATGCAATGCAGACCTGTATTGCTTAAACTGCCTGCCCAAGGCCATTCAGCTACGAGGGGCTTAAGTCACCATTAGACTGGGGTTGCTCAGAATCTGAAATTCATGGCTTGGGAAAGTTTATCCCAGACTAGAGGGTGACAACTCTGTTTGACAGATGGGAAAACTGAGGTTCAGAGAAGGGGAGTGACTTGCTTAAGGTTGCACAGTAAGCAAGCAGCAGAGCTTGGACCGAACTCCGTCAAACCCGTGGTCTTGTACCTCACACCACGGGGTTCTCTGTAAACACAGGTTGAATGGTGAGTTGGTCTGAGGCAGAGAAGAACAGGTTTGCTGAGGGCCATACGGATCTTCTTGGGCCAGGCCCCCTCCCCCCCCCAAGATGTGCCCACTCGTGTCCCCGCCTGACGTCCTCCCTGGATGTTATCCCCTCGTTCTTGATGGACACATCACGGGTGACAGGTGGGGAGGTACCTGCTGTCCCTGGATTCACGCCAGTCATGGGCCCTGGCCAGGCCTGCCCGGCACTGTCACAGGAGGAAATGAGAGTGGCGGCCAATTATTCTCATCCAGCCAGCAGCCTCGTACTCCAGGCCCAGTTTCCTCCATGTTTGCCCTGAGTCCTCGAGCCCTCACCCCCAGCAACACCATCTCTGTCTGGCACATCCCTGCCTCTGCTTACTCTGCCTTTGGGCATCTCCGTGGCATTTGTCGGGCATCTACTGTGTACCAGGCATTGAGTGGCTGCTAGCAGGCTTTATCACCACATATCCCCTTCTGCCACCCTCCAGCTGTGTGACCTTGAGCAAGTGTCCTGACCTCTCTGTGACTCAATTTCTTCATATGTAAAATGGAGAGAATTTAGTGAGCTATTACACGTAAAGCCCTTTGTGTAATGTCTAGCATACAATGCATAGTCTTAAAATATTAGGAATTATTGTTATTATTGCTATTATTTTAGTATTAACAAATATAGGTGTTTTTTGCCCTCCTTTCCCTCTTTCCACACATCCTACGTCCAGTGTTCCATGCCGTGCCCTTTCGCAACAGAGTTGGTACATCAGGTCTGGCACTTCCTTTGTCTGGGCTGTATACTGTGCCGTCACTGTACCCAGACCCCCCTAAGAGGCTCACGCGTTCATCTTTCTCACTTTCCCATGAGGTGAGCCACGGTGCTTGTTCACACACAGGCTTCAAACCCGAGTGTGAGAGCGTCTGGGTGGCATATGCACATTTTAGCATTTGCTGGATCTTGTCCAGTCACCCTGCCGAGTGTACACAGTCCCCACTGCCATCACCAGCAAGCCAGTGCGGGCTTCCCCCTGACAGCTTTGTGTTCCCACCGAGCCATTTGCAGGAGCCCTCCTCCTCCCCAGGGATGGTTTCAGATTTCTACAGTATTCTTTCACACCCTGAGAAAAGCTTATTTCTGAGTGTCGAGAAAACAATCAGAGTGCCTCTCTGGATCTAAGACCCTGCTGAGGGTCTAGAAATTCATCAGTGGTTATTTAGTGAGCACCTTCTACATGCTGGGCCCTGACCTGGTGTTGGGAATGCAGTGGTGAGGAAGACAGAGGAAAAAGCCCTGCCCTCCTGGAGTTTGGCAGGGAAAAGGACAAGGAACAAACTATTAAGGGCTTACTGGATGCCATGCCTTTGAGAAAAATGAAGCCAGGGAAAGGGGTTAGTGATGGCTATGGAATCAAGGCAGGCCTCTCTGAGGAGGTGACAATTTAGTAAAAGCCAGCAGGAGGTGAGGGGGAGTGAGCTATGTGGAGATACGGGAGAAGGTGTTCCTGATGGGAACAGCCAGTGCAAAGGCCCTGGAGGCAGGACTGGGCGTGGTGTGTTGGAGGAACCGCGGCAGGTCATGCGGCGCGCTTTGAGAGCCTGGGGGTGGGGGGGTGGGGAGGGGCGTGTAGTTTATATCCCAAAGGTGGTGGGATATGGGCAGAGGAGGCAGAACCTGAGTCAGGTGCTCACTGGCACCCTCTGGTGGCCGCTGCGAGGAGAACACAGCATGGAGGGCGAGGGCCAGAGAAGGGGGACCGGGGTCGGGGTGAGCGCACTGGTCCAGGTGGCAGTGCTGGGGGCTGGACCAGATGGAGGCAGAGGAGGGTGGAGAAGTGGGTGGATTCTGGAAAGATTTGTCAGAGGAGCCGGTGAGACTGGCCAAGAATGGATGCAGGGTAGGGTTGAGCGGAACCAAAGATGACGGGTTGTCCTCTGGCCCAAGCATCTGCGGGCACGGGGCAGGGGCAGGTGTGAGGACCCCCGCGTGCAGAACACCTCCCAGCGTTCCCGGAGAGCAGAGTGGTGGCGCTGGCGTGGACCTCCTGGAGGCGGCGGCTCCTGCACCGGCCGTGGGTGGGATGTGGAGCTGACCCCCCGTGCTACAAACAAGCCAGGCCTCCTGGGCAAGGCGCATCCCTTCCTCAGCCTTCCGTACAAACGCTGGCCAGCTACGCGTTCGGGGTTGGGTGGGGCTGGCTGGGACTGGAGCTTTGCCAGCTCCACGCTCTGCTGTATCTCTGGGGCAGAAACGCTGAGATTGGCTGGAGGCCTTCTCTGTGGGATGTGGAGTGGGGCCTGGTTTGCAGACCAGGAGGCTGAAGCCCAGAGAGGTTGAGGCACTTTCCCCAGGCCACACAGCACACGGCAGAGGCTGGACCCCCCTTGTGGACCCCCCACGCTACTCCTCTCCCTTCTCCTTCTCTGTGTGGTTTCCATCCCCCGGGCTGCCAGCTTCAGCTCTTGCTGGTTTCTAGGCTCCCCTCCCGCCTCCACACGCTCTGGGCCCAGGGCCTGGTGCCGGGCGGGCTCGAGGGACGAGGGGGCTTTTGGTGAGCACCCTCTGCCTTACACTCAGGGCCCCTCATCCCCAGGCCCCCGCCCCCCACCCCACCCCCACTTCTGCTAATGATGGAAGAGGGATGAGGGGGAACAAGAGGAATTATATACACACGAACATATAAAAAGTAGTTTAGGATCTGGGCCAAGCACCAGTTGCGCTTGGCTGGGCATTGTGGGTAATTCGTTGCCGATTTCCATAAAAGCCACAGCCTGGCTGACAGGCTGCGGGGCTTTTGTTTAAGATTCTGATGAATATATAATCTCTCTCCCGGCTTGGAGCCCGTGGTCCCCCCACCCTCCCCGCCCACACAACCCACTGCTGAGCACCGCCCCCAGGAAGGACGTCCGCGGGCTCCTGCCCAAGAGGCCGGTCGTGCTGGCTGCCGCTGGAGCCAGGCCGGCCCCATGTCTATCGGAGACGCTCGGCCTGGCATTCGATGCCCCAACGATCCCAGGCCTTGTGATGTGACCGTAGCCCTGGGCCATTTCCTCAGTCCTTCATCTGCCCAACATGCATTTATTGGGCTCCAAATGTTTGTTGGGATGCTTGGGCCCCGGAGATGGGAAAGGTCTGGGAAACCAACAGATGAGGAGCGAGCATTTGTCCATATTTAAAGATTCCTTATCTCTTGCCCAGCAGGTGCAGAGTAAAAAAACCAGGCACCTTTCCTTGCTCATCCACTTGACAAAAATGTCTGGAGCTTGGTGACTTGCAGCCTGGCAGTGGCAGGGTGCCAGGCCCTCTGGGTGCCCCCAGCAGGAGAATAAATACATAGTTACATTTTGCAACATCTTTTGTTCTTAATACTTTTCCTGGCCAGATAACACGTACGCGTGGGGCACAATTGAGGTCATACGGAAGAAGGTGCTGAGGAGTCTACCGCCGTCATTTCCCCTCCCCTCTCCTTCCCAGAAGCAGCCACCAGCCTCCTAGGACAGCCGCTAGTAAATCCTTTTTACTAAAGGCCCAGATAGTAAATCTTTTCAGCTCTGTGGTCTGGCGGTCTCTGTTGATTAATACTCAACTCTGCCATTGTAGCGTGAAGGCAGCCAGAGACAATACATGCGTGAATGCATGTGGTTGTGGGCCAATAAAGTTTTATTTATACCACCAGCCAAGGGGCCGGATTTGGCCTATGCCTTCTAGTTTGCATGCGCCATCCTGTAGAACTTCGGTGTGATGATAAATATGTTCTCTACCTGAGCTTTCTAATAAACGAACCACTAGCCACATGTGCTGTTGAGCATTTGAAATGTGGCTGGTGCAACTGAGGACCAAATGCTTAAATTTTATCCGATTTTATTCCATTTAAACGTAAACAGCCATGTGCAGCTCATGGCTACATTTTGGAAAGTGTGGTTATTTAGAGATCTTCTGAGAACATTGAGTAGGTGGGTAGATTTGTGTTCCTTTGTTTAACCAAATGGTAGCATCTTTTACATGCCGTTCTGTACTTTGGTATATTTTTTTCCCACTTAGGAAATAAAGTATCTTAATGGTTATTTCCTAATTGTACATCTGGCTTCCCCTTCCCTTTCTGATAGCTGTAGTCCTAATCTCATAATACTAAGAGTTACTAAACTTGTGTGTTACCCTTTGGTGCCTTGGACTGTCATATATTTAACCCATCCCCTACTGATGGGCACTCAGGTTGCATCACGTCGTCTGCAGTGAGGACTTCTGCATGTGTCATTTCACTGGAACGTGTCTATCAGATAAATTCCCAGAGGCGGTGGTAGGCGCGCGCACACACACACACACACACACACACACACACACACCGGTGCAGAGATTCCACATGTGGCATCAGGTGAGGTTGAGAGAACATTGAGCCAACCTCAGTATCCACCAACAGGGGATGGCAGTAAACACGCACAGCCTTGGCATGAAAGATTATGCAGCAGGTGAAAGGAATCTGGGGGCGTGTGTGCTCAGTAGACAACAATGTCATGTGCAAAAATTCCAAGCTGGCAAATGACATAAACAGCATGATACTCTTTCACTTAAAAAAAATCACTCTGTGTTCTAGAATTACCTTTGGTCCCTAACTGCATGGGAAAGAGGCAGAGATGCGCACAGACCGGCAAGAGGGGTTGCTTCTGGGGGCAGGTAAAGGGGACTCTCCCTTCCTCAAACATTTGACTTCTGTGTGCCAGCCGCTCCCTGTCCCAGGCAGGAAGAATTGCGAAGAACAGATTTCCTGCCCCCTTGCGGCTAGCGCTCCACTTGGGGGGATGGAGGATAAAGCGCAGAAGAACAAAAGCCCTCAGTAGTCAGAGGGGGGTCTGTTGCTCTGGGGAAAAAAGAAAATTCAGAGAGGGTCAATGTTGGTGCCGCGGAAGAGGCAGAATTTTAAATAGGGTGTTTGCCTGGAAGACCTCATTGAAAAGGTGACTTTGAACAGAGGTGGTGAGGGAGGGAGCCGGGTGGGTTTGGGGGGAAAAAGCAGCCCTGGCAGAGGGGCAGAGAGCGGAAAGGCCTGTGGGGAGGCCTCTGGGAACAGTTGCTGAAGTCCTGTCCTCACCCATCCTGAGCACTGCTCACTGGAGCCGCTGCTGGGAAATAATTAATAATACATTTTGGGAGCCAGTGGTCTGTCCTTGTGTCCCCAAGTGGCAGGTGGGCTGGGTTCCAGACACCGTGAATTCCCGGACCCTGTGACTGACTTCTGAGGCAGAGGAGAGGCCTGGGGAGGGGAAACCGAGGCCTGGATGAGGGGTGTGCGGGAGCATCGAGATCCAGCTTGGGTTCAACTCCCCCCAGCTCGTGAGAATTCGGGCCCAGCCTCTGCGCCTCAGTTTTCCCAACTGAAAAGCAGGGAGAATAATAACACCAGTCTTTGAGGGGCCTCGGGGAGCTGCTGCCTGTACACCTGCCCTACAGGAAGAGCCTGGGATAATAGCACCCACTGAGCACCTGCTGTGTGCTTGGGTCTGTTTTGAGCTATTGGGCTACCAAGTTTGAAGTGAGTGTTTTTAGGTCTTGCGGGAGGTGGGGTCGGGTCCGGAACCAGACCCCCATCCAAAGATGTCACCTTCTCCTGGTCCTCTCAGGTTTGAGAGCTGGGGTGGGGGGGGTCCCCAGAGAGGTCATGCCCACCCCTGACATCACACAGCAGGCAGAGCAGGGAGCCAGCCTGCACCCTGCAACCCCTCAGCAACTCTCTGGGGCCCCAGTCTTATGGGACTGGACCCCAGGTTCCAATCCCACCTCCACCGTTTGGTCCAGCCATTACTTTGGTCTCCTCTCCCAGTTTCTCCTCTGGCTTCACATCTTAGATATCACCTCCTCCCAGAAGCCTGCTCCACCCCAGGCCAGAGGTGTCTCCCAGCAGGGTCTGATGCCTAACTCGTGGAGCCCCAGCCTGCCTCCAACATAGGCCGGGGAATTCCCTGATGCTGGGCTATGGGCTGCCTGGGTCATCCTGTGTCCCTAGTGGTCCGCCTGGAGCCAGATATACAGGCGGTGCTCTATACATGCAGGTGTGTTTGTGAAAGAATTACTGCAGGAGTGTGGTAATCCTTCCTGCCTCAAATACATTCATTCTTCAGATGACATGCCCCCACCTTTCTGCTGTCACCCCGCCCCGTCTCCCAGCCCCCTCTCCTTCCTAGAACTCAGTGTGTGCCTTCTCACCACAGGGCCTTTGCATGTGCCCTGCCCTCTGCCCAGCGTGCCCTCTTCACCCCCATCTTTACGCAATAGCCTTTGTCTGTCACTCTCCCTCTCTAGAAGGAAGCCCTGGGAGCTTGTATTGTGTCCCCAGAACTCAGGATAGCACCTGGCTCAGGGTAGATGGTGAGGTTCCATCAGCAACCCAGACAGGGCCCCACCCTCACAAGGGATTCTGAGTCAAGGGCCGCAGCCAGTCTGGCTTCGAGGACCTCTCTGACCTGTACCTCACTTGCCCTGATCTTCAAAGGCCTTGAACCCCCCCCAAAAAAAACCCAGGCACCAAAAAAAAACCAATTCTCCTCTGTGCAGGTGGAGAAACTGAGGCTGAGAGTGTGGCAAGGGCTTGCTCAGGGCCACATGGCTACCTGAGGACAGAGCTGGAAAGAACTTGGACCTCCTTCCTCCTATGGACCTTGATTTCTAAAGTGGGGGACCCGCCCTAAGATGGGGCTGTTTCGGGGTGACCTGTGGGGGAGGCACCCCGTGTCACGGAGCTGTACGGACCACCGACGACTCCCCATTTAGCTCCAAAGTGTCCGAGGAGAAAGGCTCCGTCTGGTGCAGCATGATCCTTAACACCGACGCCTGTCAATCTCTTTATAACCAAATCCCATTTGGGTTGGTGGCGTTAGAAACAGTATCCAGGGAAAATGGAAGAACTCTGTACGTATTTTCATGGTAACATTCTTTCTGGCGACTTTCAAGGCTCCGGCAGTTTGAGCCTTAGAGTTGTGCATTATAGAGTTAGTTTCTAAAGTAAATTAGTTTAAGGGAAAAGTATGAGCCAGTTGAATTTAATGAGGGCTGTGAGGATGGGGCAGCCGTCGTGAAGGAGGGGAGGGTTGGGGGGGGAGCGCCACCCGTGTCCTCGCTGGAGACCTGGGGAGCGCAGAGGCATGTTGCAGACAGGCTGCGGCCTGATCCATTAGAGCGGCCACAGCTGGCTAAGGTGGGTGCTTGGCGAACCTGGCCGGCGGACCACGCCTACTGCACCTGCTTCCCCCGCGGAGTCAGCCTCTTGGTGCTGGGAGTCTGGTCGTGGTTGGGGCACCTTTCTACAGATTTTTGCCCTCAGGGCCGGAGCACCAACCTAAAGAGGGGGCCTGGGTTGTAAGCCAGGTAGACCCAGGTTCAGATCCCAGGTGTGTGGACTGCGGCTGCAGAGTGCCCGCCGACCTGTACCCTGTCCTGCCATCAGCCCCTCCAGGCTTCTTCGCAAGGCCTCTTAGCCCTTTATTTGTTCACGTAGAAAGCGTTTACTGAGCACGTACTGTGTGCCAGACCTTGGGACCCAGCAGCGACCAGAACTAACCTGGTCACCTTCCCCTCTGCCCCCCAGCTCCCACAGTCTCCAACAGACCCGTCCCCAGAACTTCCTGTGATGACAGAAGTGTGCTATATCTGCACCCCCCAGTACTGTGGCCATGAGCCGCGCTGGAAATGTGGCCACTGTGACCAGAGAACTGAATTTTAAATTTGACTTAATCTTACTTAATTTTAATTTAACGAGTCCCATGTGGCTAGTGGTTCCTATATTGGAGAATGCAGATCTGGACTGTCAACAAGAGATGATCTCAGGTGAAAATAAGTGCCAGAAAAGGGGGAAATAAAATAGAGGGATATGTGGTTTTAAAGGTCAGTAGGGGTACTATGTGAGCCCAAGTGACAGCCAGGGTGACTTTGAGGGAATGACGTTTGAGGAAGACCTGAATGATGAGAAGGAAACAGCCATGAAAATGTAGGGAAAGGTGTTTCAGGTGGAGCGAAGTGTGTGCAAATGTCCTGGGGCAGGACCTTGGGTGGCGGGTTGGAGGAGCAGCGAGGGGGCCCATGAGGCTGGAGGAGAGTGAGCAAGGGGGAGGGAGGCAGGGAGGAGAGGGAAGGAAGGGGTTGGGCAGGTCATGCACCACCTGAGGGGCAGTGGGGAAGACTTGGCTTTGATCCCAAGGGAGGAAGGAGCCCTGAAGGGCTGTGTGCAGAGTAGGGGGTCCTGACTCAGGTGCTCGCTGGTGGCCACTGCAGGGAGGACAGACTTGGGGGCAAGGCAGGGGAGTGGGGGTACCAGGGCAGAGGGCACTGTGCTGGTCCAGGCAGGTAATGATGGGGGGGTAGTTAGGATGCAGGGAGAACGATGGACAGATTCATGAGAAATTGAGAAGGGAAACTTGAGAGCATTTCTAGCCCGGGGGCATGTGGGGGAGTCAGGTGGAGAAGAGGTGTCAAGGTCAAGGTCAGCCCCCAGGTTCTAGCCCGAGCCTCTGGGAGGATGAGACGTGGAGACCCAGGAGGAACAGGTTTGCTGGGTCCAGCCACACCTGAAGGTGTCCTGGATTTGCCAGGGAGGAGAGCAAAAGGGCTGGGCCTGGGGGAACCGGCAGGTGAGAAGGGCAGGTAACTGGAGCATGCCCATGGTGGGCAGCATGCCCGCTGCTGTGTGACTGGCAGGCAGACTTGGCGCCAGGACTGTGATGTGATGTGGGTGAGGCGGACTCCTGTCTGGTAGGCATGTGCTTCCTGCCCTGGGTCATGAATGCCCTGCTGGGTTGGAAGGGGCCCCTCTGGCCACCTGGGCAGGGGAGCTCTGGAGCCCTAGGAAAGGGGGAACCTACTCAACCAGTTTCTCTCTGGCTCTGGAAGCCAAGGGTGTAGAATTTGGTAATTATCCCTAAATGAAACTTTCAGGAATTTGGGCCCCAAATTTGAGGAAGGTAGGACAGGTTGGGGGAGGGGGAGGAGTAGGGGCTCTGCCCAGATGTACCCACATGGCAGTTTTCCCTACGTTCATGTCAGGGCAGGTTTCCAAGTCTTGGGAACATCCCGACGGAGTTACCCTTTGCTTGGAACTTAACCTGCAGGAAATGACAGGCCATAGCTTCTTCTATGGGTGTCCCTCCCATCGTTGTGGGGAGCAGTTAGACTCTGTGGGCTGCACGCTGGCAAATGGCCTCATAATGGTGCCCGTGTGCACACACAGGAGAAAGACTCAAAGAAAGCCGTTGACCTCAGGACCTTTGTACTTGCTGTGCCTCCTGTCTGAAATGCTGTTCCCACAGGTGTTTGTATGTCTGATTCGCTCACTTCATCCAGGTCTTCTGAGAGATCCCCTCAGACACCTCCAGGCTTCTAGAGCTTCACTGTGAATTTTATTTTCTTGTTGGCATCTAACTGCCCAGCATAGTTATTGATAATGTTTGTTTCTCTTTGGGTGCCCATTACCCCCACTTGCCTGTGAGCCTGCTGAAGGGGGGAGGGCTGGCTCTGTCATGCCCGCCACAGTGTCTCCAGGGGCCTGGCACACAGTAGGTGCTCAATAACTGTGGAAAGAATGAGTGAAAATGACCACACGCTAACATTTCCTCCCCAGGCGAGGGGTGGATTATGGGCAATTTTTATTTTCTTCTTTATGCTGATTTTCCCTAATTTTCTGCTGCATGCGCCTATTTTATAATTAGAAGAAAAGTTATTTTGAAAAAACCCCCAAATGTCCCAGCTGCAGGCGCTGACGCGATCTAGCCCCATGCTCCTCCCCAAGGGCAGCTGCCTCTGGGATGAACGCAGAGGACATGCCAGCCGAACGTTCCAGGACTCCTGGGGTCAGTCAGCCCTCAAGGGCACAGGGTGGGTGGAGCAGCAAGGAGGGCTTCTCGGTGGTGGCGGCTTGAACCTTCAAGGTGTTCAGGCAAAGACTGCAGTCATCCTGGAGCCCGCTTGTTAACTTACACCCCACATTCAGTCCTTTAGAAACTTCTGTCTCCTCTGCCTTCACAATCCAGCCATAATGTGCCCACTCCTTCCCTCTGCTTTCACCTGATCCAGCCCCTCATCACTGGCCTGAGCCAGCGCAGTCCCCTCTGCCATGGTCCCCCAGGCCGTCCTCCCTGCAGCAGCCACCAGACGGTGCTCACGAGCACCTGCGTCAGGTGTCCCCATCCCCTGTGCACAACCCTCCATGGCTCCCACCTCCTTCCCGATCAAAGCCCAAGTCCTCCCTGTAGCCCACCGAGCCCTGCACGACCCAATGCGCCCTTCCCCTCCCCAAAGCTCCCTTCCCCTCCCTCACTCTGCTTCGGCCACATGGGCCTTCTGGGTGTTCCTCCCACACACCCAGCCCCGTGCTGCCCCAGGGCCTTTGCACAAGCTGTTCATTTGGCCTGGATTGCCCCCAGGCATCCACACCTCCCTCACATTCCCTCACCGCTTTCAGGACTCAGATGTCACCTCCTCACTCTACCACGTGTAGTGTCGCGTCCCACCCCATGAGTCGTCCCTCCGCCTCTGCTCTTCTCCCTTCTTGTTCACCCTCATGGCCCTTTACACCAGATGACCCTCGGTACATTTTATTTCTTTTCCTTCCCATCTGCTGTCCATCCTGGAGCGTCAGCCCCACAAAGGCAGGGAGTCTTGGTCGTCTCAGTTATTGCTACATCCCCAGGGCCTGGCACTCAGCAGGTGCTCAGAAAAGTTTGTTTTTAAAAAACAGTTGGTGAAAACACCTGCTGTGCTGAGGCACCCTGTCCAGTGTGGCCTCTGGGGCAGAGCAACATTGGAGACGGTTTTCCTGGGTACAGAGGCGCCTGGCTGTTGATGTCAGTATAGCTGAGAATCTGCTGTGTGCTGTGCACACCCTATGCTGGGAGCCGAGGATCCACCCAGCATGGTGCATGGGCTCTGATCAAGACAGAAACAGCCCCAGCCCTGCACCCGAGTGGCCAGGGCTGTGATCAGCGCTCTGTGCAGATGGGGCCACCTCATTCCTGGCCCAATCTCCCCTACCCCAGCCATGGGGATGAGGCAACTCCCAGCTCGCTGTGGCCACCACCATCACGTGGAAGCAAGAGGTCATCTCCAGGGAGATGTGGGCAAGAGGCCCAGAGAGCAGTGCCAGTTGGGGTGGAGTGTGGCAGATCACACAGCCTCCTGACAATGTAGACGTGAGTGCCTAGCGTATGTTAGAGATGGAGAAACTAAGGCTGGAAAAGGAGCAGGTTCTTCCTGAAGGTCACGTGGGATGTGTCTGGATTCAAATCCGGGTCTGCATGAGCTCTGTGCCTGGGCTGTCAGCCCTCAGTTGCAAGGAGAGCACCTACTATGTTCCTGGTGGCATTTCTTGAGGGCCCACTGTGTGCCCTGCATAGCCACGAAGCTTAGGCTGCTCAATTCCACACCCATGTTGGCACAGAACACCTGTGTTGCCCCACGTGGTGCTGGGGTAACAAGTATCTCACAACATGAAGCACCTACTGTGTGCCACCCAGGGTTGGGCTGTGGGGGCAGAGAAGTGTTGGAGCATCTTGTGTTTGGCAGCACCTACTGTGTGCTGCGTAGAGGGGGCAAGTGCCGCACCTGAATCCAGAAATTCATACAGCACCTGCTGTGTGCCTGGTGTTTTGGGAACTCTATCGCATGCCACTGTAGTGCCAGGGGAGGTGGGATCACGCACTCAGCTTTGCAGAGGGGGAGGCTTGAGGCACAGCACGGGAAAGGAATAGATTAGCCAGCAAGGGTACATCAGGGCTGGGGAGAGGTGGAGTGTGGACCCAGGAAGGCAGCCATAGCAGGGCGCGTGTGGGCCAACATGGGAAGTGGCTGCCTCCACTGGGCTCCTAAAGCCACCCATGCGCCCTTCCTCACAGCCCATCCCCTTTGCCCCCGTGAGCTTCTGGAGGGTCGGGCCTGTCTGTCTCCAGGACTGCTGCCTCCCCAAGGACGTGAAGTTTTTGTGACTTGTCATTTGGGGGCTCCCGGCCTCCTGCAGCACTGTGGCTAAGGGCTCAGCCTCTAGACCAGATGGTGGTTCCAGTCCCCGTTCTCCTGACCTTGGGCAAGTAGCTTCCATTTCTCAGCTTCTGGGGGCGATGGTGCGGTGACATGAGCAGACCGCGCTCCGGGGTCAATCCTGAGCCCTACGCTGGCACTAGAGGCGTTTCCGGCTGCCTTGGGAGCAAGGGGAGTGGGGAGCGGCCCCCCGGGGTCTCCTTCAGGGTCCCCGCCGCTCGCTGGGCTCCCGGGACCCGCTGGAGGCCTCCAGAACCCCCTGTCTCTCCTGGGGGGGTTTTCAGACGCGCACGGGCAGCCGCGCCGGCCTGGATTGGCTGTCCGGGCGGAGCGCGCCTCCTCCTCGCATCCCTCCCCCGACTCCGGATCGGGTGTCCGGGGCCTGGCACGGGGGCCCCATCTGTTTCCAATCTGGCCCACTCTCCGCCCTCTCCTCAGGGCTGTGGCCCGGGTGGGGGCCTCGGCCCCGGGGTCCCCATGCATCCCCAAGGCCCCAGCCGGACTCCCAGCGGGAGGGAAGCCCCCTTGCGCCGCCTCCCCGCGCCCGGGGGTTGAGGGGTGGGGGTGGCAGTGGTGTGTGTGTGTAGGGGTGCGGCCTCTGCCGCCCAACCCAGCCTGGGAGGGGCGCTCGCCGCCCCTCGTCGACCTTCTTTATTTGGGGGTGTTTGGGGAGCCCTCTGCTGCTGAGTCGGGCGTCAAGCCCATCATCCGTTGCCATGGCCTCAATCAGCACCTGGCGGGAAGGGGGAGCAGGGTGGGGCTCCCTCTTGGATCGGCTTCCTCGGGGGAGGCCTTGTCTCGAAGAGCCCCTGGTCTGTGTTTATATGGGGGGCACAGTGCCCTCCTGGAGGCCCCCTCCCACGGGGAGGCCCCACGCACGCTCCCGGGGAGCCCCCTCTCCCCCCGGGTCCCCCGCCCCACTTCCGGCCGGGGCCCCGCCCTCTCCAAGCCCCCTCCCCGGGCCCGCCCCGCCATCAGGCCCCGCCCCCGCCCTCTCCAAGCCCCCTCCCCGGGCCCGCCCCGCCATCAGGCCCCGCCCCCGGGCCGTGCTGGGCCTCGGCCTCTCCGGAGTCCTGGGCGCCGCGCTCCCGTGGGCCGGGGACGCGCGGCAGCGGCCCTGCGGAGCAGCGCGGGGCCCGGGCCCGCTCTTGGAGCCCAGATCCACGGGGTGAGTGTGCCCGGGACTCCCTGGCATCCCGAGGCCCAGTCTGCGCTGGGCTTTGTCCTCCCGTCGCCCCCGCTTCAGGTTCAGGGAGGGGGACCCCCGTGTGCCCCCCCTACTCCGCTCCGCACGGCCCGGCCCGGCCGCCCTCCCCTGCCTGGCGCCTCCCGCCCCCCCAGTTCAGACCAGTCGCTCGTACTTTGGAAAACTCCAGACCGTTATGCTCCGTGGGGTCCCCCTCCCCCGCCCGGCCCCCAGCCCGACCTCTTCCCCCTCCTCCTCGGGGGCGGAGCCAGGCTCGGCGCTGCCTTCGCGGCTACCCGCGGGGGCGCTCTGATGGGGGCTTCTGCATCCTTCCGCCGGGACCCGACCGTAGGGGAGGCGGCAGGACCCAGGCCATGGGTTGGGATGGGGGATATGTGGCTGGGATCCCTGCTCTTAACTAAAGCTCCAAAACTTATAGCAAGTTTCTCTCTTTCCACGGCCCTGTGTCTCTTGGGCCTGTGGACCCCAGATGGACACTGTGCCTGTCGGGGCTTTAATATACCGGGGGTCAGGGTAAGCATATCAGCTTCTGCCTTCCCATTTCCCATTTCCCATTCCTGTCCCTAAGCTCTACAGCTCCATCCACCATGATTAGCACCCCGAAAGCCATGCCTCTGCCTCCCCATTATTGCCTGCAGAGACTTGCTCCCCAGGGTCCCCTTTAGAGCCCTGGGCGATCCTAGAGGGGTCCCGGTCTAGGGACACCAGGCCTCCCAAGTCCCGCCTCCCCCGCCGCAAGCCTCACACCCACCCCTCGCAGCTGGAGGCTGTGTGGGCCTTCCCGGCCTGTGGACGTCTTCCTCTGGCCTCAGTTTCCCAGTCAGTGATGTGGGTAATGTGCCGAGTCGGGCTAGGCACGCGGTAGGCATCCAATGTGCACAGAGGCCTTGCTGCATTTGGGGCTGCGAAGGCTCCCTTCTTGGAGGATGACAGGTCCATGAAGAAAGGAGAACTGTGATGGGAGAGCATAAACAGGGTGCTGGGGGAGCCAGGGGGGCCCTGGTCCGGCCTGGACATCCAGGAGGGCTTCCTGGAGGAGGGGACGGCCCCGCTGAGACCTGAGGGTGGGTGAGTAGGAAAGCTGAGATTTGGTGGGGAAGGGGAAGGATGTGCTGGGTGGAACAGCATGTATAAGTGTGTGTGTGTGAGCCACAGGGTGGTGAGTAGGGCCACCAACAGGGCGTGCAAGGGTACAGAGCAACATGCCACGTGATGGGGTTGGCAGTTCTGGAGTCCGAGCTGGGGAGCCTGGGTTTTAATGGATGTTGATGGGTGCCATGGAAGTTTTAGAGCAGAGGAGGGACAGAGTTGGGCACCGTCGCTCCCAGCCCCAGGAGGCAGGTCCGAGAAGCGTCCCGGGGCAGGGAGACCCATGGCTGTGGCTCAGAGGTGGGCTAGCTGGGGAAGGGTGGACCTGGTGGGGCACCCATGTTAAGAAAGGCTCCGAAGCAGACAAGTAAATTCTGGGGTCTGCAGGAATCTGCAGTGGCAGCAGGCTGGGCCCAGAATGTGGGGCACAGGCGCTGCGGAGCCCTGGCGAGTGAGCAGGGCACGGGCACAGCCAGGTCTGGTGTCTGTCGTGGGCTCCTCTGAGAAGCTGGCTGGGGGACACGCTGGCAGGCGCAGGCCTGACAGCCTGGGGACCCAGGGAGCATGGACCTTGGGCTTGGCTGAGGGCTGGTCTCTGGCCCCAAATCTTAGCCCAGCCCAACCCCTCCAGGCTACGTGACTCTGGACAGGCAGCTGCCTCACCTTTGCCTCAGTTTCCTCATCTGTCAAACAGAAGGAAGCATGGGTAGCATTTAAGAGGCTCGGCACCCAGTTGGCATTACCGATTCCTCCCTCTGGGGCTGGGCCTGGCCCTCATCTGCTCCACCCATCCGTTCCTGGTCACGGGGACCCTTGGGGACAGAACTCAGTACAAATCGATAGTCCATTAAAGGTGGGTCCCTGGCCCCTGTCCTTGCCCTTTCCGGGAAGGTGGCAGAGCTGGTCCCACCCAGCCCTGCCCTGTTCCTGGTGGTGGGGAGGGAGGCCAGTGAGGTCCCAGAGCCAGGCTGAGCCCACCAGTTACTGTCGAGCTAGAGTCTGTGCTTGACCCTTTGAGGTCAGCGATCCAGGAAAGCGGCAAGCCCAGTCCTGCCCTCAAGGGGCCCCGGGGCCTGGAAAAGGGGTTTCAGGCAGCAAGAAGATTCATGGGCCCAGAGTGGGGGGTGGGAGCCGGGGAGCCATGGGGGTGACTGTGAGGGCAGAGGGGTAGTTGCAGAACCCCGGGGGCTTCTCCCTGAGCCCCCACTGCCAGCCTCAGGGCCAGAGTCACGCAGATGAGGCCCCAGGGCAGCCCCAGGCCCCCGGAGACCCTGCCTTGTGTGGGTGACAGAGCCTGTGTGCTGCCCGGCTCTGGGTCATAATCGCGCCTTTGTGCTCCGTGCTCCACGTGAGTACCCAGGCCGGCTCCAGGATCGCGTGCCCCGGCTGGAATGGGTGCCCCCTCATCCTCGGAGGCTGCTCAGCTGCAGTGTGCCCAGCCCAGAGAGGCTCATCCACTTTCCTGAGATCACAGTGGCCAGAGAAGGACGCTGTCACGTGATTAAATATGGGCTTTGGACCCAGGGCTCCCCCCAGCTGGGGGCCTTGGGTGGTTCCTGGCTCCTGTACAAGCCTCTGTTTCCGCATCTGTGAAGGGCAACCCCTCTTTGGCTGGCTGTGCAGAGCAAACGGTGGGCAGCTCAGGGCCTGGCACAGAGGCGGCTCTCTCAGCTGGCAGCTGGCTGGGCAGGGTGCACAGGGATCTGCCCTGGGTCCTGGGTCTGGGGAGCTCCCTTTCCCCCCCCCAGCTCCAGAGCAGCCCAGCCTCATTTGCTGCCCAAGTTATTTCCTGCAACTCCCGTGGGGGGCTGTTCTCTTCTTAATGGCCACACCATCCTGCAGGAAATTGGGGATGGCTGCATTGTGCAGCCTAATGCACCTGCCTCAGTTTCCCTCTCTCAACAGTGGCAGAGCTGGTGGCCCAGGCTGCTTTACTGCAAGAGGAGCGGGAGGAGGCTCGGCCTGGCGCCAACCTGGCCACATCTCTCCCTGCCCAGACCTGCCCTGTGGGTACCATCCTTCCCCACCTCTGCCCCAGTCTCTCCTCATCTCCCTCCTAGGACCCTCTCTGGACTGCTGCTGGCCTTTTGTCATGCTGTTCCTTATGCAGAGACGCCCTCCCTGTTCCCATTCACTGTTTAATTCTCAGTCAGATAATAATAACACCTTCAAATCTGGATGCAGAGCCTTCCAGGCAGAGGGCATAGCACATGCAAAGGTCCTGGGGCAGCATCATGCCTGACGTGTTGGAGGAACAGTGAGGAGGTCTGTGCCCCTGAAGCAGAGCGAGCGAGGGGGACAGACAAGGGGAGGGCACGAAGGAGATGGGCCAGGTCTTGCAGAGCCTTCTGGGCTGCAAGGAGGTCTTGGGCTTTGACCCTGAGGGAGGTGGGAGCCCAGGAGGGCTGTGGGCAGAGGGGAGCAGGCACCTGCCTCAGGTGCTCACGAGCGTCCTCTGGCTTTGATGGGAGGACTGACTGGGGTGGGGGGGGGTTGTGGTCAGAAGGCGACTGCTGTGATCCAGGTGGGCGATGATGGGGCTGGGACCAGGGGGAGGTGGAAGGAAGGGTAAGAAGCAGGCAGACTGGGGGTGGATTTGGAAGGCAGAGCTCATGGTACTTGCTTATATCCTCCTTGAGTCTTTGCAGAACCCGCCGGAGTCTTCCAGGAGGCTGGGGTAGGCAGGAGGGTCGTGGGCTTTACAGGGTTCTACCTGTGTCGTTGAAGTCCCTCCAGGGAGAATGGGGGCCTGAGAGGCCCTGGAACTTTTATCTGCCATGCAGCGTCTGGCCTTCCCTTCCCTAAGTCTGCCCCTCACCCCCCACCCTCATTCCTGCTCCATCTCCCAGGCCCTGAAAGCCCCCAGTGTCGTGTCCTCCCCGCCCTCCCGCAGGCTGGAGTGGCGGATTTGGGGGCGTCAGGAGCTCCTGGCCAGGCCCTGCTCCCGATCACCCCATCCTGCCCAGACACGGAGAAGGCATGGGCCCAGCGAGGCTGGGGCTGTGCACGCCAGGGGCTAATTAGGGGCCACCCTGTTTTGAAGGTGGCTCCCCCCCAGGCTCCCGTGGGATGTGGGGAGTTGGGGAGTCAGCTGTGGCTGGGGCCCTCCCGTGCACAGGCCTCATCCCAGCCCTCCATGTGGTGCAGGTGGCCCCTGCCCAGCTGGCCCGGCTGGGGAGACAGGCTGGGGCAGGGAGGTCACCCTGCTGGGGGCCTATACTTGGGCTGGCAGCCCTGGGGTTGAGCCCCTTTGGGCTGCAGGCGCTATGTGCTACCTCAGTTTCCCCAGAGGCTCTCTGAGGGCCTGCCCCATTGACCCAAGTGGTCTGAGCTGGAGCCCCCCACCCAGAGGTGGCCAAGCACCCGTGGGCGAGGCCAGCTACCGTGGTCGCTCAGCCCCATCTGGCTGTGGGTTACTTTCCCCAACATGGATGTCGACCTTCCTCATCGGTCTCTCTTGCTCGTAAAGGTGGGAGCATAGGGTACGGGGCTGTGTTCTAGGCCTGTTTCCCTGTCAGCCTAGTGCCCCGAAGGGCTGTGTCGGTGTGGGTATCTAGTCCAGCCGGTGCGAACCGTCAGTGCACGTACGTGTTACTGAGGGGCTCTGACTTTGCGTGCCTGTGTTCACTGTCTACTGCACATGCAGCCTGACTGTGTGCACCCACCCAAGCCCCTGGTCTGTGCTCTGTTCTCTCGCATTTGTACCATGCATCTCCAGTCTGACTCTGTTTGCCCACAGCTCAGCCATGTCCATGTATTGCCTGCCTGACCAGGAGCCTGTAGATGTTTCTTGTCTGGCTGCATGTGTCCAACATCTGATTTTGTGCCTGTTTCTGGTC
Organism: Phataginus tricuspis; assembly: GCA_029783875.1. Taxonomy (NCBI): domain Eukaryota; kingdom Metazoa; phylum Chordata; class Mammalia; order Pholidota; family Manidae; genus Phataginus; species Phataginus tricuspis. The sequence continues at coordinate 553,576 of JAQQAC010023519.1, forward strand.
TGTGTGCGAATTTTACTTGTCTGACTGCTCATGGACCCTTCTCTGTTGCCTGGTGGTGTGAATACCCCTGTGACTACGCCTACGCTCCCTGTCTGTGGTCTGACTGTGTGTCTGAGTCTGTGTTTGTCCTAACTGTGTGCAGGCATCCTTCTCTGTGTCTGGGCTGACTGTCCATGGTCTGACTGGGTAGGTTGAGCCCCCCACCCCCGGGCTGGGCTTCCCACCCTCCACCCTGGGTCATGACCTGGCCACCACCAGCCCAGCCTTCCACTGGGGCCTCTGGGGGGCTGGGTGAGGTGACCGCAGCTGGGTATTTTGGGAGCCAGAATCACAGGGGCTGCCCCGGTCCCTGTGGCTGCAGCCTGGACCCGCCCAAGGATGGGTGCAGGGCTGACCCGGCCAAGGGGGCCTCACCCTTGGGCCTCTCCCAGCCCTCCCTGGCCGTCTGCCCTGACTCTGGCCAAAGTGGAGACTGCAGAGGGGGCCAACTGGTGCAGGGTGTGGCCCAGGCACTGAGGGACCCTTCTGCCTTGGCAGACTTTAGATTCTTGTGGGAGGAAGGGACTCGAGTGAGAAGCACTCAGATTTAATTTGCAAGCTGGGGTAAATGCGGGGAGGCTGAACTTAGTCATTTCTGAGGCTGTGGGATGTGGAATGGGGTTGGGGGGGGGCTTCTGGAGGAAGTGACAGCTGAACTGAGTCCTGTCACGCGGTGGAGGGGGGTGGCATTCCCGGCAGAGGGCACCGTGGGGGCAGAGGCTCGGAGGTGGGACCGAGCTCCGGCCTCCGGCCAGAGAGGGAAGCAAGATGGGCAGGGGTGCGCTGGCATCGCGTTTGGCTGGGCCCAGAGTCCCTAGCTCTTCCTCGGGGCAGTGGCGGGTGGAGAATGGGGCAGGACAGCGGGGGTGTGTTTGCGGAAGATTTGTCTGGCGGCCGAAGGAGGCCACGTTGTGAGGCACGATTGGCAGCATTAGCCAGAACGTCTTCCCTCCAGAGGCTCAGCCTCTAGGGGGAGAAATGAGGTGTTCAGAGCACCCCGGGAGCCGACCCTCTATCCTGGCTGGAGGCTTGGCCGGGGTCTGTCGTCCTGGTCAATCCTCCGTCAGGGTTGAGGCTTAGCTGGGGTCAGGACTCAGCCAGGGTTTGAGGGCCTCCTCGGTCCGTGTGGGCTGCTGAACCAGAATGCACAGCCCGGCTGGCTGGTAAACACGTTGGTTTCTCACGGATCTGGACGCTGGAAGGCCAGCGTCAAGACACTCGCAGTTGAAGTGTCTGGTGAGGGCTGCTTCCAGGGTCATAGATGGCGTCTTCTCGCTGTGTCCTCGTGTGGCAGAAGTGCCCCGGGGGCTGTCCAGGGCCTCTGTTGGAAGGGCACGGATCCCATTCCCAAGGGCCCCACCCTCCAGACCAAATCCCCTCCCAAAGGCCTTCCCTCCCATTACCGTCCCCCGGGGGCGGGGGGTAGATTTCAACATAGGAATATGGGGGAACACACACGGCCTGTAGTCAGGCTTTCCTTCTGCCCCTTCCCCCATCCCGGGACTCTCCTCGGCTCCTCTGTGGTCCCCAGGCTGCCTCCTCCAGGAACGCCCCCTGGGTTGTCCCATTCCCCTCTCACCGGTCCCTCTGTTGTCTCTGCAGACGCTGCCCCGACTGACACTTGGCCTGAGGCCTCTCTTTGAGGGACTGGGGGGCCATCCCCCCCTCCAGGGCTGAGCTCGGAGGTTGCAGGTCACTGCCAAGCATGGCACCTGCCTGGGGTCCTGGTGTGGCATCTGTGGTTGGTCCCGTGGGCCTCCTCGTGGTCCTGCTGGTTGGAGGCTGTGCAGCAGAAGGTAAGGGCCTAGCACGGGGCGTGCGGGCGTCTTGAGTGTGCGTTCACGTGTGTGTGTGTACATGCGAACACATGTCCCCACCTCTTCCCCAGGGCCCCTGGTCTTGCAAACAGAGCCTCTGCTCCATGCATGAGGCCAAGTGACACACCTACTGTGCACTGGGCACATTCAGAAGTAAATAGTAATGACCATACTAAAAACCAAAGTAACAGTAATAATGACCACAGTGTCTGCTTTCCTAGCCTCAACCGTGCACCAAGCCCCATGCTAAATACAGACATTACCTGCTCGTGTCCCTTCAGCCTCACAAAATCCAGCAGGCCCTTTCCAGTCTGCATTTTCCAATGAGGGAAACCAAGGCTCAGGTGTTTCACTTGAAGTTGCTCCCGAGTGGGCTGCGAAGTTCACCTTCCCTTGCCACAGGTAGAAATACCAGCTCCCTAGTGGCAGGCACACAGTCAACCCAACCTTCCCAGGCACAGCCAGGGGAGGCTTCTTGGAAGAGAGGGCATTGGCCCTGGGGCTTTGTGGGTATGTAGGAGTTCGCTAATGGCAAGGGCATTGCTGGGCATTACTCATTATACTCTAGTAGAATAAGTAACGTATTTACCATGTCAACATCTTGTTCCAGTGATAATTACTAGCCTTGGACATGATGGAATTGAAATCATCCTTATTTACAAGTGGGAAAACAGGGGCTGGAACGTGGCCCTTGTGATGAGGGGATCCCAGAAGTATGGAGGCCACCCTGGCCTGGGTTCGAATCCTGTCCCTGTTGTGTGATCACGGGTGGGTCTGTGCTCTCGTTTATTCAGTTTGCTTTTAATGAGCACCTACTGCGTGTCACATACTGGTTTAGACACAGGACAAAACAAACATCGCATTCCCTTCTGGAGCTGGCCGTCAAGTGAGAGGGGGTCACGAGGTGTGGTGGGCCTCCTTTGGAGCCGGATAGCGGGAAGGAAGCTGAGGGCTGGAAGGGAGGTGGAGGCTGCATTTTAAGTTGGTGGGAGGGCAGCTGGGACGGTTGCAGTGAGGAGGTACCATCTGAACAGAGACCTAAAGGGGCTGAGGAGTGTACCCCCTGGGCATCTGAGGGAACAGTGTCCCAAGCAGAGGGCACAGCCTGTGCAAAGGCCCTGGGGCGGGACCACGTCTGGCATGATGGAGGAACAACAAGGAGACCCCTGTTGTTGGAGCAGAGTGAGGAGAGGGGAGAGAGGGAAGAGGGTATGGGGCAGGTTGTGCAAGGCATGCTGGGACACCGGGGGAGGTCTTGGTCTTTGACCCTGAGGAGGGTCAGAGCACCTGACTCTGGTGCTCACGGCGCCTTCTGGTGGCTGCTGTGAGGAAGGCAGCCTAGGGGATCCAGGGCAGGAACTGGGGACCAGGACAGAGGCCACTGCTGTGGTCCGGGTGAGCATGGAGGGTGTGTCACCTGGCCTGTGGTTAGCGCTGGCTCGGCGGGTGTTTTCTCATTACTGTATTACTTTAGATGCTGGTAGAGTCTAGACTCAAACCCAGATCTCCATCTCTGAGGCTGGGATCACGGCCTCAGGAGGTGGGTGTGTTTAGCAGGAGCTCTGTCACCTGGGGCTCCACAGGTGGGGTTGGGGGGCAGCGCTGGTCCTCCTGATGTGCAGCTCCAGGGGGTGGCCCAGGTCCTGCGAGAGCCCTTCAGGGTGGGAGCCCTTGGGCCACAGAGAACCCAGGTGGGCAGCTGAAGCGTTCACCATCCAGTGCCAAGAGGAGTGCTTTCTGCTGTGGAAACAGCTCCGGGTCCTTTGCGGCCTCCCCAGGATACCCTGGGGCTGGCCCAGGCGAAGTTGGAGGGGATTGGTGGGTGGGCCTCCAGCTGTGGCACCATATTCTTTGCCGAATCGGAAATGGAAAAACGGAAGTTGGGCCAAGCCTTTACCAGCCTCCACCCCGCTGGCATCACCATTCTGAACCTCTGTCTCTTCTTCTAAGAAACGGGGCAGCTGGGTTGCTCTCAGTGATGAAGAACTATACCCCATTTATCGGACGTGCTGCCTCAAGGGGTTGGTAGCCAGTTAGGACCCGATCGGAGTCCTAGCTCTCGCCCGTCCCTGGCTGGGTGGGCCCGGGCAAGTCACTCCCTCTTTCTGAGCCTTAGTTTTGCTCCTCTGTGATTTGGGTGCAAAAATAGTGCCTCGCCCGTCATGTCCCGCACAAAATGAGCACCTGCTCACCACAGGTGGTGGCTATTCCCCAGTGCTTCCTTCTTGTGTCTGGGGCCCTTCTACCAACAGGAGGAGGGGAGGGCTTATCCAAATGAGAGGAGCCAAGTGTTCACAGAACTTTTCCAGTGGGGGATACAGTGAGCAGGGAAAGCTCTTCCGATCGGCTAGGACCCAGGGCTGCCTGGAGTTAGGCTCAGAAGGCGTCTGCCCTGTGGTGGGAGGGGAGCGCGGGACAGAGCAGGCAGCTAGCGTCACTGGGTCCAGTGTTAGGTGGCCGTCCATGTCCAGAGCCCCGTTTTCTCGGGTCACCAGACACAGGAAGTATGGCCGGGTCCTGGGGAGTGGGCGCTGCTCTGTGCCCACCCTGTAAGGGGCATGTAACCAGGTGTTTCAGTCCGTCAGGACTGATCAGGGCTGTAATGGGAACAGAGGGGTTCCTGACTGCGCCTGGGGTAATCCAAGGAGGCTCCCCAGGGGAGGTGCTGGCCGAGGTTGGAGCCCAGATGGAGGGAGGAGGAGGAGGGAGTAGCTCAGGGTCCCCATGTGTCACGTTCCTGGATGGGAGGGTGCTGGGGGACACCCTCCCCAGCTTGGAGGCATAAACAGGCCGCTGAACGCCTCCCGGGCTCACTTCTGCCCTTCCTTCCAGTGGCTCCCCGGGGAAGCATTTCCCCAGAAAATTCCTGACCCGCCCCGGTGACTTTTCCCCGGGACCTTGGCCGAGGATGCGTCTGGCCCTAGTCACCATTCCTGAGGCTTGGGGAGGAGGGACGGCCCAGGGAGTCACAGCCAGGGAGGCGGGGCTGTCCTGGGGTCGGTGTGGAGCAAAACAAGCCAATCCGGCTGAAGGCTGGAGGAGCGTAAGACATGGCGTGCCTGAGGACAGAGACCCAGGTTCAGATCTGCGTGCTGCTGTCTCTCAGCCGTGTGATCTAGTACAAGCTCGCTAACCGTTCCACATCTGTACAATGTGATTAATAATCACTGCCTCAGAGGGTTACATACACAAGAGTTGAATGAGGCCCCATATGCCTGCACGCTGTGGGTCTACTGATTTTCAAGAGCAATATCCAGGAGACACATACGGGCATATCAGCGGGAGTGGAGCTTTGAACAAGGGAGGTAAAGCCAGTCAGGCCACTGGAACAGGCACTCTGTTTTGTTCAGAGCCCAGCCTGAGCCATAGATGGGAGAAACTGGGGGACTCTGGGCACCCAGACTTGGAACCTGAGGCCGCCTCGCACTGCTTGGTACTTCCAAGCTTCCAGACTTTTCCACGGGAACCCATGTGGCCTTCAGCTCTTGACACTGATCTTGAGACCTGGCATTGCTGTAGCTTGACTTGTTAGCCTCTCTCAGCCTCTCCTCAGACCGCACACTTTAACTTAATGTTTTTCTTTAACCTGCTTACCTTTTCATTCACACTTGAACAAAGTATTTTTTCAGTGTTTCCTTAAGTAGTTGTAAGTCTAGAAAAGGTACCAAGGTATGAGGCCTCCTCCCTCCTGTGTCAGCCACCTGGTTTCTGTCCCTGGAGGCCGCTGCTGCTTCTGTACACACACCCGCACACACCGCACACTCTCTCTCACCTCCTCTTCGTTTTTCTTACCCCACAAGCAGTAGCATTCACTGTATTTTTTTACGTCTCACTTTTTCCCATTTCACAGTATATCTTACTGTTCCTTCCCTAGAAGTTCATTAAGGAAACATCCCTGTCCCTTTTTATAGCTGTGTGATATTCCACTTTGGGGATGGCCCAGTATTCATTGAATGAATCCCCTTTTGTTGGATATATAGCTCCTCAGTATGTTGCAGCCCTTGAGTTTGTTGGTAAAAATCTCCAAAGTGACTGCATTCAGGTAGCAGGGTCCACTGTAGCATCCCTATGAGTGGAGACCCAGGATCCCCTTGAGTAGTTCCAAGGTTACTGTGTAGAGTCCATACAAAGGCAACATTGGTCCTGACCTCTCACCAGATACTGTGGCCTGTCCAGGGTGCAGAGTTGAGGCTGTCCAGGCTGTTAAACACTTGGTAGCTCCCACCTGACACTTTCCTGGAGAGACAATGCGTCAGATCGCTGTGAGCGGCTAAGAACGGGGGCTGCTGAGCAGGCCCAGTTCGAGTCCTGACCGGGCTCAGCCGCTGGCTGGCTGGTAGGCAAACGAGCGCATTGCCCTGTCTGGGCTTGTTCACGCGTGTGAAACGGGGACTGTCGTGGCCCCGCCCCTCACTGCTGTTGGAAGGACTAGATGTCACCACGTGGGTACCACCAGCGTATACTAGGGGTCCGCTAGTGGCTTCAGGACACCTGATCACCCTTTCTGAGCTCGGCTTCCAGCTCTGACCCCTTGTGTTGACATCTCCCACAGAATTTGGAGGCCGGGACCCCGGGTTTGAATGCTGGCTCTGGCCTCAGAGGCCTTGGATACCCTCTGCTTCCCTCTTTGGTGCCTCAGTTTCTCCACATGTCCCACGAAGGGATTAGACCAAGTTATCTCCTTCTAAGTCTTCTCTGGGGTTTGGCTGGGCACCATTGGGGACCTCCAGGTGCTGAATTTGGGGCCCCCAGAGTTTTGGGGTGCTCCCTTTCACTCTCCTCTGTGGCCCACATGAGGTTGTGTTTACACGTGAGCATGTGTGGCTGTTGTACTCGGGGCAGGGGCGGGGAGGGCGTTCAGTGGTGGCCTTTTACCTTCTCCTTCTCTCTCCCGTCGGGCCCACATGGGGCCTCTGTGGCTGAGCAGGGGGTGGCAGGCGTCTTGCGTGGTCCCGGGGGTCCTGGTCGCGTGCCCAGGCCAACCAGAGCCCCTCCTCTTCCTGCTCTGTCCCCAGAGCCCCCCAGGTTTATCAGAGAGCCCAGGGACCAGATCGGCGTGTCAGGGGGCGTGGCCTCCTTTGTGTGTCAGGCCGCGGGCGACCCTAAGCCACGGGTGACCTGGAACAAGAAGGGCAAAAAGGTCAACTCGCAGCGCTTTGAGGTGAGTCGGGTGAAGGGAGGCAGCCTGGGGCCAGCGCCCTGCCTCCGTTGGGGCCACGCAGCTCAGCCCCAGATGTCACCCCAGCAGCCAGGGCCACGCATGCCTGGCTGGGCACCCTTTCAAGCTAGAGCCCTTCTCCCACCCTCAGCCTGCCCCAGCCTGCTTGGTGAGGGCCCTGCCGAGCGGGCTTGCTCTGCCAACTTGGTGCTGTGTGGCCTCAAGCAGGGCCCTGCCCTCTCTGAATCTTACCTCACACACACAGACATCCGTGCACCACCACAGCTCACAGAAGGGAATTCACAACTCCATGCATGTGCACATTACCAGACACACACGTTTCTGCATCCAACATGCCTTCTCATGCCTGTCACACAGACTGGTGTGTGCATGTCACACACCCGCATTCACACGATGTCCCGTTCTTGCACATACCAGGCCCAGTTTCCCTGCCCCCAGTGATTTTCAGGGGATACCCACACTTATTACAGACAGCCACGGCTCCTCTCGCGGTCACGCCTGGGCCCCCGGCCTGCCCTTGACTTCTCTCCCCTGCCCACGGCAGACAGTTGAGTTTGACCAGAGTGCGGGAGCCGTGCTGAGGATCCAGCCGCTGCGGACGCCCCGGGATGAGAACGTGTACGAGTGTGTGGCCCAGAACTCCGTTGGGGAGATCACGGTCCACGCCAAGCTCACTGTCCTCCGAGGTATTGGGCTCTCCCGGGCGGCTGGGGGAGGAACCAGGCCCTGGACTCTGGGGACTAACACCAAAGCTGTCTGTCAAAGTCTTGCTTTGGATTTTCTCTTTGGGAGGACTTTGATCCCGCTTCTCCAGCCCGTAACACCCCTGGGACCCAGAGCTTGCCAGTAGGAATTTATGGAGTCTTTTCAGGAAAGAGGAGAGCTAAGAAACCAGAGTCCTTCCCATCTGTCAACTTGGTCATGCTCTTCTGATTACAAGAGGCCGATCCAATTCAAATTGGTTCAAGTAAGAAAGAGACTTCATTGGACCGTGTAATTAAAATTTCTGTGGAATAGCCAGCATCAGGTTCAGCTGGATCCGGGAGCTCACAGAGTGTTTTCAGGGCTCGTCCTCTCTGCCTCTGGGTTTGTGTTCTCCCACCGCTACCTGTATCCTCATTGAGATCCTCCCATTACTCCAGGGTCCCAGGCCCCATCCAGAGAGGGGACCAAAAGGCCCAGGACCCATCCCCGAGCCAGTCCCTCTGGCCAGAGGAACGAATGCTCTGCTTGGCAGAACCCTCCCTGGAGTCAGCGGCGTGTTCTCCCACAGAGAGGGGGTTGCGAAGGGCGGTTCCCCCTAAGGAACATGGGAGGAATAGATACGGGCCAGGCAGAAACAGCAGCCCACCGCTTCCCCAGAGGCTCACACAGACCCTTTGGGAACACTGCTTTGCTGGGCTGCCTGCTGGCCTCGTTCAGGTGGGCTGGGAGCTCTAGGAAACTGCTTTCCATTAAAACAGCGTCATTCAGGCAGCCTTGCCACAAAGCCCCAGCCAGCCAGCTCGTGGCTGCCTTCTCCACTGCAGGATGGTTTCAGCACAGGGACCTGCCCTGAGTTCAGATCCTGGTGCTGTGTGACCTTGGGCAAGCGGACGAACCTCTCTGAGCTGCATTTCCTCCCCTCCAAAGTGGGCGGATAATGATGCTCACCTCAAGGAGGGGTTACGTGGACAGCCAAGTGGAAGATCCAAGCGTTAGAGTAGCTCAGGGCTCTGCAGGGGAGGAACACCCGGGCGATCCTGTCCATCTGGTGTTACTATTACTGTCATTGTTGTTATTCTGGTTTTAACCAGATGGCCGCCACCAGCCATTCTGCAGCTCAGGTGAGTGGGTTCGGCCTGCTGCCTGCAGGGACACCCTGACCCTCTGATGTGTGGCCCGTGGGTGGGAGGTGGCTGCCATATGTGTCCCCTAGGGTGGGGTTCTTCGGGCCCTTTGCAGGGCCGGGGAGCAGTGGTCAGCTTGGAGCCCCGCGAGGGGACGTCACACTGGCCCTGGGGGCCCTTGGTCCCGGGCTCTGGGGGGCGCTCTGCATGCGGCCCCTCACTTAGCATCTGACTTGGGGAGTGCGGTTTTGTGGGTCCTGTGCCCCTTGGGGACAGAGGGAGGGAGGAGGCCACGCCCCAACCCGCCTCCTCCCCCAGATATTTGTGCCCTGACCTGTCTCGGGCGCAGATGGACAGCTGGCCTCCATTGTGAGCGCTCAGAGACTTAGCAGGCCGTGCTGGGACTCTCTCAGCCGCCCAGTCCCTGCGAGTCTAGGAAGACAAATGCTGCTCCCTGCCTCCCTCCCCAGTGCCCCCAGGCCTCCTCGGCTTCTCTCTGTGTTCAGGCCGCCTAGAAGGACGTGGTGCTCCGGGCGCCCAGCCCGGGCAGTTTGACCCGAGAGCAGCTGTCCCCTCTGCCTCCCCGACCAGGGCCCTGAGCCCTGGGGACCCCCCCGGCTGAGCTGGAAGGTCTGGGCTGCGAGCCCAGCGCTCCGGGCCTCCTCCCTCCCCCGCTGTCTGATTGTGGCCCCTGCTCACGCCTCCTGTGCTGTTGTTTTAATTAAACTCCGAGGAATCGGGCACAATGTGGTGCGCAGTGAATATTTTTGTTTAATTCAGGACCTCTCGGTAAGGGCGGTGGCTACAGCCTCGCCCAGCCCCTGCAGGGCTGTGTACACACAGGAAGTGCTCACGTGTGGCAGCGTGAGGGGTGGGTGCATTCGCCACGCGCACATGCCTGCCTTCACACACACGTGTGCTCCCGCCCACGCCCGGGCCAGCCTTGAGCACCAGGAACTGAGGCCTACTTGTTCTGGCCTTTACCTCCAGTGATGTCATTGGTAGCCGGTCAGAACCACTTGAGACGTTGTCCAGGCCTCGAGCCCAAGAAGAACAAATAGGGCCTGACCCAGCTTGGACAGGATCCAGCCACCCCTCAGCCCCCTGTGGGCCCAGGCTGCCTTGGGGGCCTGCAGCTGGCCCCGCGCCAGCTTCCCGCAGGCTCTACCAGGCCCAGGCACAAATCCCCACCTTGTTGTGTCCTGGCTGTATGACCTGGGGCAGGTGTGCGTCCTCTGAGCCTCAGTTTCCCTCTCTGTGTAATAGTCCCCATCTCTGAGGGCATGGAAGGTGCCAGCATAGCTGCTATCCTCTGTGCAGTGCCCTCTGGGCTGGGTCCAAATCCCCATGTTCCCCTGAGGAAACAGGATGACACCTGTGCCTGTCTCTCCCTTGCCACGTCTTGGCCTCCTCCCTCCCCTGTACCCCCCAGCCCCCCGGTCCCCCGATGCCCCTGCCATACCCAGTACATTTGTAACGGGGCATTTGTAAACAAATAATATGTAACACTTCCTTTTCCCACATGTAGCAACACAGTTTATACCAAGAGGCAGAAACTTTTCCTGCAAAACCAGAGAGTAAATATTTTTGATTCTGCAGGCCAGACAGGCTCTGGTGCGACTTCTGAGCTCTGCTTTCCTAGCAGGAAAGCCACCATAGGTGACATGGAAACCAACGGGCATGGCCATGTGCCAATAAAACTTTATTAACAGAAACAAGCTGGGGGCCAGGCACAGCCCAGGGACTGTAGTTTGCCATTCTTGGTCTGCACCCTCTTTCACTTTGAACTCTGTGCACTTGGCAGTGTATCTTGGACTTTGTCCCAAGCCTGTTTGTAAGGACACCTCTCTTGCTTGTGGCAGTATTGCATCTCATGGATGGTCTGGTCTGGCTTGCGTGTAATGAGTTCCTGTTGACAGATGTTCAGATTTGTCTCCAGCCCTTTTCTATTGGGAGTGACCGTGCATCCCGCCTTTAGCGCGTGGGCACGTGAGACCCAAGACACTGCGCTGAGGGCTCATGGGTCCCTGGTAGGTGGTATCGGTTTGTCCCTTCTGGCCCAGGTTGTACCAACCAGCATCCCTGCCTGTTTGTCATCAGGTTCCCCAGCTCTGCGTGGGGTCACTTTTTGTCCCTTGCCCATCAAGGGTTGGGTGGGGGCTGCATTTGTTTGCTAGGTCTGCTGTCACCAAGCACCACAAGCTGGGGGCTTAAGCAAGATAGCGTCTCCCAGTCCTGGAGGCCGGAAGCTCAGGGTGAGGGCGTGAGCAGGGTTGGCCCCTCTGAGGCCTTCCTCCGGGGCTTGGAGATACTGTCTTTTCCCTGTAGCCTCGCATGGCTTCCCCTCTGTGTGTCTGTGTCCTAGTCTCCTTATAAGGACATAGGTCGTATTGGATTAGGGCCACTCTAATGACCTCATTTTAACTTAATTATCTCTTAAAAGACTCCATCTCCAAATAGTCACATTGTCAGGTCCTGGGGCTCAGGGCCTCAACGTAGGACTTTGTGGGGAACACATTCCTGCTCATAATGGGTCAAAGGGCTGTTCTCATTTGCTCAGAGGAGCCTGGCCCCTGGCCCCAGGGACTCCTTCATCCACTGTGGGTGACAGGCCACACCAGAGCTGGGGAGGTGGGGGTCAGGGGTGCTGGAGAGAGACAGGGAAGGTACAGGCCCCTGGGCTGCCTCCCCCTCCCCACCACTGACTCCAGCTAACTTAGGCCACGGGGCCCACGAGGCCCACGGGGCCATTGGCAGAGCCCATGAGTGAGGCCATCCGTCAGTTAGCTGGGGCGCCTCCTGGCCCCAGCCCAGAACCTGTCCCTGTTGCTCACTGGAACTTGGGAACCAGGGAGGGGTGTTTTCTCCTCCCTGTACCCCCACCCCACCCCACACTCTTTACTGTCAAGGGAAATTAGAATCTGACCAGCAAGCAGGGAGACGTAGGCCTGGAGGAATGGCCAGCCTCTCATGGGTTGATAGCAACCAGGCCTGAGTCATTTACTCATTTATTGAGCGTCTGTGCGCTGGGCAGTAAGGGTGGCTGTGGCGGTGACACAGATCCGTCATGATAAATGGATTGTGACGCTCACCCATCCTGGAGTCCAGGAACAAGTCCCTGGGCCCCCCAGCCCTCAATGCCAGTCGCGTCCCCCACCCCAGATGTAGCAACTATAATAACCCAGACGTCCCCAAGGGGCCGATTCGCCCCAGGTCGGAAGCACTGGTCTGGCCTGACGTCCCAGGGTGAGTTCCCTGGTGTGACGGACAGAGGAGACCGGGCCCTGAGGGACTGCGGTGTGGTAACCGGTCCCGCCCTGTTCTTCCCAACTCCGCCCTCAGAGGACCAGCTGCCCCCCGGCTTCCCCAACATCGACATGGGCCCCCAGCTGAAGGTTGTGGAGCGGACACGGACGGCCACTATGCTCTGTGCTGCCAGCGGTAACCCTGACCCCGAGATCACCTGGTTCAAGGACTTCCTGCCCGTGGACCCCAGTGCCAGCAATGGGCGCATCAAGCAGCTGCGATCCGGTGAGCACAGGTGGTCGGGAGGTCGTGGGAGCTGTGGAGGGCAGCGGGGGGGGGCAGCCTCTCCAGGGCCCCCACCCTAGGGACCGACGGGGCCTAGACGGGTAGGAGCAGAGGGGAGCTGTGGAAGGCAAAGGTAAGAGAGTGTCTCCAGTGCTGAAGCAGTGGGCATCTCCAGAGGAATCTGTGGGCCCTAGATGGGTAAGGTAATAGGGAGCCACAGAGAGCTGCAGGGAGAGAGTGTCTCCCAGACTGAACAGTAAGGACGGAACAGGGCAAAGACAGGCAGAGGGTGGTGGTGGAGGTTTGTCTTGTTTGTCTAGGCCGTGGACAGAGCACAAGGCCGTGGCCACCCTGGGATGGGCGGCTCCCCGGTCGTGTCTCAGCGTAGCACCCACGTGCCCCATCTGTGCGTCCGTCTGTCTGGGGAGCTGTGTCTGCGTTGCGTCAGTTGTCCCGCTGCTTCACGACATGTCCGCGTGTGCCTGTCTGGGCTCCTTGTGCTGGCCTGACCTGCCTCCCGCGTGTGGGCGCATGCAGGCCACGCCATCTACACACGGGTTCACCTTCCCTTCCAAGAGCGAAGCTTGTCCGTGTGCGTCTCGACCACACGTGCACCTGTGTTGCATTCCCTCCCGTGTACACGTGTGCAGGGCGATTCCCCCGTGTGCCTACGTCTCAGTGTGGTTCTCGTGTGTGCAGACATGTGCAGGGATGTGCCCACGTGCCCTCAGGCATGTTTAAGCCCATTGTGCACGCACATGTTGGGGCACCCCGCTTTGGCTTTCTCTCTCCCTACCCTGGAACCACCCCTACCTGAAGGCCTCTCAGTTGTTCTCAGTACTGCCCTTCACTCGCTGCCCGGCCCCGCCCCCCGAGAGTCCATGTGCCCGTCATTTACCTCACCCACCCTACCACTTCCCAAGCCCTGAAAAGAGGTGGCCGTCGCACCCAGAATCTCTTCCCTGGTGAGACTCAGCCCTTCCTCTGGGGAGGAGAGGGCGTCCTCCCTCCCCGACCTGTCTGAGGGTATTTGCAGCTTGGGGTTCGGCCGCAGAAATGATGGCAACCGTGGGGATCTACTTGCTTCCCTGCTGGCTTCCGTCATTGTAGTCCCAACACAGCAAACTGACTAAGAGCACAGACCTCGGGGCTCAGCGCCCTCATAAAATGGGCCTCCTCCCTGGCGTTACTGGGAGGGGCCTGTGACGGAATGCCTGGCACTCACTAGGTGCCGGATGAACGTAAGGGGCCTTATTAGTCCTGATAAATCTGATTATCATCTGCTCGCCCAGCCCTGCCCGCCCCACCCCAATGAGGATAGAGGCGTCCGCAACACCCCCCACTAATGATCCTGTTCTCTTTTCTTATCCCTCGTTGTAAACGCTCAGAAACCTTTGGTAAGTCTCATTTCTTCGCCACGTCAACAACTAACGTCCCCTCTTTGTCCCCCCTCCCGTCCCCTCTCCCCCCAGACTAACAGCCACTGTGACAGTAACTGTGACCCACTCCACGTGGCATGTTTACTAACGCTTCCCCCACCCCGTCACCAGCCCCCGGATGCTCCCCTGCCAGGCGCCAGGGGGCTGCCAAGAGAGGAACCCAAAAGGAAAAGAGGAAAAAAGACAAGACCCCAAGGGGCGGGCCAGACCCCAGGCCGGAACTGAGAGAAAATCAGGGCCACCCTGGAGCTGGCACGGCGTTGAATCTAAGAGTCCCCCGGCCCCATTCCGGGCCGCGAGGCTGCTTGGAAATGATGAGATTCCAGCAGTTATGGACTGGGTATGGGGGGCGGTTTCCCGCCGGGCTGGTACTGGGTACTTGTCATCCCCTTTCCCAGCATCTACCCTGGATCCCCTGAAACCAACTGCTGGGCTAATTCTTACTAAGGTGAGAATGACTGATGCTGGGCCGTGATCATTCCTTCTCCTCTTTGTCGGGGAGAGAAGCAGAACAGGCCTTTATGCCCACGACGTACATGCTTTTTTCCCCTCTCACTCTAGTGGCCGTGGCCTACTTGGTCATTTTCGGAAGCCCCGTCTCTAGCCTCGGGCTTCTACCGTCATAATCCAAGTGGAGGGGCCCAGCCCGAAGCAGGGGCTGGCCTGGGTTCCCACTGACCTGGATTCTAGTTCTCCACGGTGCAAACTTAGGCAAACTCCCAGTTCCTCCCGTATGAAGAGGGGCGAGTTGCCTCATTGGGCTGAGGACTCTGTAAGAGAGAATACCAGGGCCCCGGCAAGTTCAGGCTAGAGGTTTACAGCCCAGGAAATTGGAGGGCTGGATTCGAGGCCCACCCCCTGCTTCCGATTCATGGTGTGCCCATCTTCTGGGCCTCAGGTTGGCCATCCGTAAAACAGGCCTGCAGAAGGGGCTTTGTTTCCTTGTGGCGGTTCCCCTGCCTCGGCCCTGGGGTCCTCTTGTCCTTGGAGGGGTTGCCAACTGTCAGCAGAGAAGGGAAGGGCCCACATCTCCCCTAGAAAGATGAGCGGAGGGTATGGAACTCCAGCCAGGCGTCTTTTCTGTCTGCTGAGTTGTCCCCGTCCCCAGGCCCAGGGAGACACACACACAGCCCTTTCCTCTTTTCCTTTGGGAAGTTAAGGAGGCTCAGGACCCCGCCTCTGCTCTCTGTCACCTTTCACTGCGCTCCCCTGTCCCTCCTACCTGGCCTGTCTGTAACACCTTCCCTGTGCTTCCTTAATGCCCAGCCCTGGGGCACTAACCCCTCTCCCCGTCTCTAACAAGATTCCCAGGAACCCCGGGGCTCCCTGCCCCTCCCAAGAAGAGGGGTTGCAGACCTCCCTCCCTCGGCCCAGAAGGAAGGCAGCCAGGCCAGGCCTTAGACCCACCTGGGACGTAGTGACCCCCTCAGGCCTGTCTAGAGGGGCTTCTAGACTCAGCCTCTCCTCCAGGAGATTCCCGACTCCTACGGGACGCCCTCCGGATTGATAAGCCCTCAGACCCTGTTGTTCCTCGGAGCCTTGCCGTAGTCGTCCACAGCAAGGCCTCGCAGGGTCCGCAGGCCCAGGGCTGGCTCAGCCGTCCACCCGGGGGCAGTGGACAGGCCCGCTCAGCCACAGCCCGGCCTCCCTGGGGCCCCCCGGCCCCCCTGGGCTGCCTTCTGACATTTCACCTGACTCTGTCTGCTTCCCTTACAGAAAGCACTCCGATCCGAGGTAAGAGGCTCTTCCCGCGCCCACCCGCCCACTCACGCTCTCTCTCACCGCCCACCCAGCACCCCAGGCCCCACGGGGGCAGCTCTCCCTCACCACCCTGCCCCGCGTCCATCCGGTCTCTGTGTCCGCGTCGCTGTCTGTGGCTGGGGGAGCCGAGTGCGGCTCCAGGCCGCTGGGCTTCGGGGAGAGGGCTGACCCCTCTGCAGGAAGGGACAGCGCCCCCCACGTGCACTCAGAGCCCCGGGAGCCAGGCTCTGCCCACCGCTCTGTGCGCAGCCCTCGTCTCGCTCCAGCCATGGTCCTCCCCGTCTGTGAAATGAGTGTCCAGAGGGACCTTCTGTTTCTGTAGCTCCTTTTCATCTGGAGGGTCCGGCCCAAGGAAGCAGAGAGATGGGCCCCCTCAGAGGCCAGCCTTCTGGCGCTGCCCCAGAGCACAGACGAGAATAGGCCTGGACGGTAGCCCTGGGGAAGGGTCCGTGTCCAGTCCTGGCTTGGCCACAAATGGCTGTGTGACTTACAGCAGGCTCCCTGCCCATTCTGGGCCTCCATGATAACACCCGTCTGTCTGCCTGCCCCGAGCCTTGAGGTCAGAGGAGGTAAGGAGGTGTTGTATGGGGGCAGAACCCTCACACACGGCCCCCAGAGAGCCTCCCGGTCTGTGGGTGTGCCACTTCCAAAGGACAGCCATAAACAAAGCGGGCAGGAGGGCTCTGCTTGGGAGCGTGGCCTGGTGCCAGGGACTCTGATTGAAGCCTGTCATTCAAACACACTTGGAGATAGTCACTCCTCTTTCATGTACTCGTGGCCAACAGCGCTTTGGGCCCAGGCCTGTGACTCAGACACACTTAGATGTTCACTCAGTTTCATTTCCTTAAGGAGATGAGGGCTTTGAGTCAAGCCTTCATTTCAAACATACTAGTGGAAACCTAGGCCTCGTTTTTATTTCTTCACGGGCACTCAAGTATTTTGTCCAGGCCCATGATTTCAAACATACTTACGAGATGTTTGCTTGGCCTCATTTACTTGTGAAAATGAGGATTTGTCCCGGGCTTGTGATTCCAGGTACCCGTGGGGAAATCTTGGCCTCATTTTCATTTATTCACGCACACTGTAGTATTTGATCAAGGCCTGTGTTTTCCTGTATTCTTGAGAAGGTTCAATCTTTTTTTTTTTTTTTTTAATATTTTTTATTTTGGTAAGGTTCATTCATTTTTATATGTTCATAGGAAGTGAAGTCTTTAATCTGGGCCTGTGATTTCAAACTCATGGAGGGGAAATCAGCCCTATTTTCATTTACTCATAACATCAAGACCTTTGATTTCGGCCTCTGACTTTAAATATGCTTGAGAAAATTGGCGTCTTCTTTAAATTTTTATTCGCTCATGCATTTTATTCACCCAACAAATTCTTTGATCTTGGCTTGTGATTTTCAAACACAGTTGGGGCATTTCAAGCTCAGTTTTATTCGTGGCTATCAAAGGTTTTCATTCCGACCTCTGATTTCACTTGTAGCAAATTTCCCCATGAACCCACGAGCCCCACAGACTCGGGTCTAGGACTGTAGCTGCCAACACACCTGAGGAAGTTGGTTCAGTCACTCATGAGTACCGGGATGCTATGTCCAGGCCTGCGGTGGATTCAGACGGACTGACTTAGATGACTTTAAATCCATGACTTTAAATTCAGGCTCTTCGCCAGTTAGGTTTAGGTGTGGAAGGATTTGATCCAGGGTTTTAATTTCGAGCATACGTGACGTAGATCGGTCTCAATATCCTTGACCATAGCTGTCATGGGAGGTAACCCAGTGCTGAGATTTCAGACACCCTCGAAGAAATAGAAGCCTGTCTTATGGGCACTGTGGGCTCTAAGGTCTCTGATTCCAAACACACTTGGGGAACCCAGACCCATGTTCATTCACACATGGGCGCTGGTGCCTCCCTGGCCCAGCCAGAACAAGAGACAGGCCGGACAGGACTCAGACTGCCCACCCGGCCCACCCCTGGGCCTCCCCTAACCAGCCAAGCTTTCTCCCCTCTCCCAACAGGGGCCCTGCAGATTGAGAGCAGCGAGGAGACAGACCAGGGCAAATACGAGTGCGTGGCGACGAACAGCGCCGGCGTGCGGTACTCCGCACCCGCCAACCTCTACGTGCGAGGTAGGGGACGCCGAACACAGGTGGAAGGCAGGGACCCGCCCCGTCCCGTTCCCCCTCTCTCCTTGGGCTCACAGCCTGCGGGCTCCCCTGTCCCCTGCAGACCCAAGCAGGAGGCCCCCCCCCCCCACGTTGTGGGGGGACCTCGGGTGAGGCGGCGTCCCTCTCTGGACCTCGGTTTTCCTGCCTGTAAAATGGGGGCTGCTCAAAGTCCCCACCCCTGTGCCTTGTGATGGACACCCTGTGGGTTGCAGGACCTGGGAGGGAGAAGGGAACGGGGCAGGGCCGGCGGGTGTCAGTCTTGGGCCTACAGGGCCGGGGGAGCCTGTAGGCCTCTGCCCCCCCACCCCGGCCCCCGAGTCAGCTTCTGTGGTGTGTCGTGCAGTGATTCCCCTTTGCTCTGTGCTCGCTCTGCTTCTCCAGACTCCGTGGCCTCACAGCTCCCTGCTTTACCGCCCCCCCGAGCACCCTCCATCTAGGAGTTGGGGAGGGGTCTTCCGGGCTGCCCCGTGCCAGCCCCCCCAGTCTCAGCTGTCCCCGAGCCTGGTGCCCTCTGCGTTGTCCTGCCAACCCTCAGGAAGAGATTCATTTAGGCCAAGTGACTCACAGGGCCACACCAGCATGGCACGCCAGCAAGGCTTGACGCCGTTTCCAGCCCCCGCTTGGTCATCCCCAAAAGCCCCGGGTCCTTGCCCCAGCACCCCCACTCCACCCGAGGAAGGCCTGGGAAACACCTACACCAGCTACCTTCTGGGTCTCAGGTCCCCCGAGCGGCCCCGGGGCTTCCCCTGCCTCCAGGGGCCTCCGTGGATCCCCACTTCGCCTGTGTTGGTTCTCTTAGGTCCTTTCACAAGTTTCAGTCTGGCTTCTCCGCCACCATTTGCCGTCCTCCATTTCTGCCTCCCGATGGCTGTTTCTGATCAGATCCCTGGTTGAAACAGCATCTGCCTGCCAGGAAACAAGGCCCCATTCCAACCCCAGGGCTGCCCTGTGGACTCTGTATACTCGTCTGCATCATACCCTTCTCCAGGCCTCAGTTTCTCTCACCCGATGCACCGAGCCCCCACCGTTCTCCTCTCTCACGCACAGACCCTAAGCCTAGCCCCCACCAGGCACCAGCCCCTTGGGAGCAGGTCCTTGGTTTTCCACCTTGATTCTGAGGAAGAGGCTGCATGGGGGGAGGGGATGGGGATGGGGGCGCGTGGGCGGGCAGGGGGCGCACATCCGACCCGCTGCCGCGGCACCTCTGGTGAGTTATAGTGCGTCTGTGACTCCAGCCGACTGGCCTTCGTCTAACTTGCTTATTTCTCTGCAAACAGCTGGGATGGGGGGTTGTAAGTCTGGCAGTGCTCCAGGGGAGTATGGACAGCGGGCATGGGGCAGGGCGGGGGGGGGCTTCGGGCAGGGGTGCAGCAAGGGAGGGGGCCTCCCCAGTCCCCACCCGGGACGGGGTCCCTGGCATAAGCCTCCTTTCATTTGGGGGTCCGGCCTCCCAGTCTTTGTCTGGGTCTCAGATGCTCCAAAATTGAGTTTAAAAGCAGAATCGTGGAAGGCATGTGTAGATCTTATGTGTCCAGGAAAGAGCGGAGGAAAAAAAAGCCTGTCATTGCTGTTCTTTTATTTTTTAATTTTAATTTTTTTTTTTTTGGTTTAAAGAAAAAAAAACAAACAACAACAAACTATTGCAGCTTTTAGCCTTGGGAAGTCCTCTTTTTACTCTCTGTATCTCCCCTATTTTTTCTCTTCTCCTCATGTCATTGTGTTCTGCATCAAACCCCCTTTACATCCCTCAGAGCTTCGAGAAGGTTGGTGTGTTTTTTTCTTTTTTACTTTCTTTACCCACATTTTTACATTCTGAAATTGACACACACACGCAACGCGCACACACGTACACACAGACGCACGCAGACACGCATGCGAAAAAAAATAGAAAAATGAACTGAGTATGTATACGTACACACATATGACGGAATACAAATAATAAGCACAGAGCGAACAAAGCAAGACAAAAAAAAAACCACCAAGCGAGAGTCAAAACCCAGAAAGACACGAAAACCTCAGCCGTGCCCAGCCCGGCCCAGGGCCGGCCGCACACATGCGATGCTTGCATTGTGGTCGCCTCTATGCATCCGTTGGTAATGTTGTTGCTAAGTTTTTTGCACTCCTCGTCGTCATGGTAACTTGGGCCTGATGCATGCTGGGAGAATGTAAAAATTTCTCTGCATGCCACTCTTGCTCGTTTGGTCTGGTGGATTCCCAACGCCTTCTGTGGGAGTGTTTCTCGTCTTCCGTTCTGTTTTTCTACTTTGGTTTTTCTCGTTTTCCTTTCTTTTCTTCCTTTTATTTAAGTAGTAGTATTTATTTTGTTTTGTTTTGTTTCATTTTGGGGGGGAAAAAACCGATCAGTTCGTTTTTTTTTCCCCCTCCCATCCCCTTCCCCCGGCCTCCTTCTCCCCCAAAGCGTTTTTGTCTTTGGTTCTGTCTCGTGTTTCCGTGCTATGTGGGTTCGGTTTCTTGGGCTGAGCTGTTCTGTGGTTGTTCTCCAAACGCATTGTGATTTAAAAGCCAGTGTTCCTGTCCCAACTACCATCCAGGAGGGCGGAAGGGGTCCCACAGCTGGGATGCTGGGGCAGAAAGTGACCGCCCAGGCTCATGGGTGCATAGCATAGACAGATGGTAGGAGGTCAGAGCCTGGGTGGAGTGTGTGGAGAGAGCAACCCAATTTGCCTGACCCCACCGACCAGCCCCCTTTGACCCAGAGCTAGTGCCCCAGCTCCACAGGACCACCATGTGAGCAGGGGGCTTAAACAGTCACATTCCCATCCTGCCTCAGCATGAAACCGCCTCTCACACTCCCAAATAACCCCCCAAAACAGGCATTTGAAGCACACAGTTGAACAGGCAACTGGCATTTTGAGTTCTTGTTCAATATAGCAACATGTCTACATGTGGAAGGTGGCCACCTTAAAAACGGACCATCCTCCAAAAATGAAGCATGCTTGGTGCATAGATATTGCTCAGAATGGCAGCTGGTATGACTGATGACTGGCTGGGCACAAATATGGAAACCACCCATTAGAAAATGTAGCATGATAGACTTTCAAGGAAACAGCCAGTAATCCTGCCCTGTAGTGCTACACCTCCGCCTCCCAGGCGACGTTGGCTGCTTCTCCCACTCCTTCCTTCATAGGCTCTGGTCCCACTCATAGTTGTCTTTTGTCAAGCAACACAGCACGGTCACTTTCTGAGAGCCTGAGCATCAGAGCTGTGGAATTCTAGAGAAAATGCAGGGGAACTTTGGACGCAGCCTCTCCCCATCTCTCTCTGCCTCCCCATCTCCCTCTGCCTCTCTCTCTCAGCTCTTTCTCTCTGTGTCTCTCTCACTCTTGCAGACTTTCAGAGATGCACATTCCCATCTTCTGTTCCCTCTCTGAGGAAAGGCAAGCCCTTGAGATTCACACTCCCAACTGCAAATAAAACCAACCCCCAAAGAGACACCCATTTGGATTTCTAGCTCCCAGCTCGCTACCTAGCATAGTGGTTGAGAGCGGAGGCCAGCCTGTTGTGGGTCACCTTTACTTCCCTCTTGCCTCTCATCTGTCTTTCTAAACTCCCAATCATCACTACTTCTAGGGCCAAGTTGGCAAGTAGACTTTAGACAGAGTAAGAGGGGATTCATTTCTCCTGTCTCCTTTTTAACCCAGTATGAGAGCCTCCTGGCCGACCCTCAGGAAGCTCCAAAAGATGGAGAAGAGCAGCGCCCCAGCGCCTCCAGCAAAGCTGGGTCCCAGTGAATTGGACCTGACGGGTGGCTGAGGGTCTCTGAAGACCACTTGGACTTTGGGGGCAGTGTTGCCTAGTGGTGAGAGCATAAACTCTGGGCTGTCAGACCTGGCTTCAAACCCTGCCTCTGCCCCTCCATGACTGTGTGACCTTGGGTTGGTCACTTGATTGCTTGGAGTCCCATTTCCTCATCTGAACAATAGGGATCGTAGACCATCTATCTAACTATTCTAGCTCACAAGGTAGTTGGGAAGATTCCATTGGGCTGATTAATACTTAAGTGCCCCGTTTAGGGCATGGCGCATAAGAGACCATTCGTGGGATTGTTTTAGAACAGGGAAGTAAAGATTTGAAGCAAATTATCTGGGCAAGTCCTTCCCCTTCTTTGGGACCCTCGGTTTCCCTGTTACATACTTTACAGATCTACTGTTTGAATAGATGGCTTTATGGGAAACTGCTTTGAAAAGAATTGGAGGGCAGAAGCGAATTCATTTGCTCAGATCTCATTTTCACTACTGCTTTTCTGAACCCATCCCATTATCTCATTTTCTCCGGGCTCCAACCCCCATTCGCAGGAGGTGAGTGGCCTCCCCAGAGCCGCATATCTCATCTCACCCCCTGTGCTCCCCCAGGAAGTTCCAAGGCCACAGAGTCAGAAGGGAGCAAAAAAAGTCCCAACTTGGGTGTTAAGCTACCTTTGCAGATAAGCACCAGCCTATCAGCGTGTTCTGCCAAAAGCCACAAGTGTTTACATTATTGCCAGAGCAGCCAGTCCCAGGAGTTGGAATTGCGAGGATTCCCCACCCTCAGCCTAACTCTTCGATTCATGATCACCAGCTTCTGCTGTCCCTGGGTGGTTCAGGGGGTAGACTATTCAGCCTGGCCCTTCTTCTCCTGGAGTTTAACTCTGAGACCCAAAGGGCCAAAGTCACAACCAGGCCCATTTTTTTAATGCAGCTGACAGTTCTACTTCCAGAATTCCCCTGGGGAAGACGCAGCTCAGGCTTTTGACAAGGTGGGAAGATGATGAGATTACATTCTCCCTGGCAATTAATTTCCTTCCTTGTCTCTTTAAAATTGTAAGCCTTGAAGGTGTCAATTAGTGGCTAAAGATAGTGTCCTTACCACCTGGTCTAGCAACATAGCATTATTGAACCACGATGCACAGGACCCAGTTAAATGGTGTGCCACCCACCTGATCACTGGAATGTGCGGGGAAAACTCGGAGCAGGCTGGAGACATGGGAAGAACTTAACCACCCTCAAGGGAGTTAGGATATCTGGAGGGTTTTGGAGGAAGCCAGATGGGGCTGGGATAATTTAACGCCAGGTCTTGAATGCTGAACTAGAAGTCTGGGACTGGCCCAATGCCAGTGGGAGCTCTAGACTGCCCCAAATTCCAGGTGTTCTTCAGAATCCTTTGTCTGTGAGCCTTCTCTGGGCCTTTTCAGATCAATCATGGCATGGAATTCCATGGGACAAATTGTTTTTAAAATTGAATTTCTGGCACGCAAGCCATATACTTGGTGGATATGACCTGTCGGTGTCCCCCTTACCTCCTGGCCTCCCCAAACAGGAATAGATACAGATAGCAGTCCTGGAACTCCCCTGGCAGCCTGTGTCTTCCCTGGGGTTTTGTTGGTGAGCTCTCCAGCTTCTGATGATCACAGGTGGCCACATCTGCCCCCCAGGCCTCTTACTTGACCCTGGGGGTAGGTGATAACAGATCAAGACCCAGCCTTTCTCCTCATCCCACCCTCCTCCCGAGGGGAGAGGGGGCTCCCGGGGTGGGGAGGCAAGCTTTCCCCCTTCGGGGGCAGCGGGTGGCAGGGAGGGGTGCATTCTGCAGGAACACTGTGCTCTAGACACTCGCCTGCTGCCTGCCTCACGCCCTTTGCATTGCTGTTTCCTCTGTTGTGTGGGGCACGGGGAATATTAGATTACACCTTGTCATTTGGAACACCCCACGTCTCCGGTGGCCGCAGCGAGAGGGACAAGGGGGGAGGGTCAGTCGATTGGCAAGATGTCATCCATTTTCTGCTAGAACCAGAAAGAAAACAAAAGTAGTTGGGAGAGAGAGAGAGAGAGAGAGAGAGAGAGAGGACACCAAAGAGAAAAAGAATAAAGAAATAGCCACGGCACAGCAAAACATGCAGCTCAAAATGCCGACTGCCTGTCAAGGTGGCTGGTCAGCCCGTGGGCCCGGGGTCCAGCCAGGTCCCTCCAGGCCTTGCACGCTGTTCCCATGGCGGAGGGAACTGGAGGTGGGACGGGGAGGGCACAGTGGTGGAGACCGGGTTAGGGGACAGAAGATACACATGGGAGGTCACGGGGTGGCGCCCACCCTCCCTGGGCCCCAGGCTGGGTGCAGTGGACCAGCTGAGAAGTAGGCTTTGGGATTAGGCCTCGGACCCCGTCCTGCCCCCTGGCCAGGTGTAATCTAAGCTTCAGGAAACCTGTGGAGGCTTGGCATCTCTCCTGCACCCTCCCTGCCCGCATCCTCATTCTGGGGTCTGGGGAGCGCCCAGCAGCTTCTCCTGCTCCAGAATGCCCGGCAGCGCCCTCCCGCACCTCGGAGCTGTGGCTTGCCGGATCATTGAGATGTCTGACACTGCCCAGTTCCCCACCTCAGTGCTTCAACCAGATCACCTCACTTTTCAGTTTCCCCACCCCTCTCTCCTACCCCCTTTCCTGTGAACCCTCCCCCCTTTTTAGTTTTTGAGTTTCTGCCTCTTCCTGCCTGGGGGAGGGGTCGTCTCCCGGTTGCTTTGACGGTTTTTGAGTTGTTTTTTCCATGTGAATCGGGGTTTGAAGCGACCCACCCCCTCCACCCCACCCCCCCACCGCCCACCCTCCCGACCCCCTCACCCACGCGGGTTCCCCCGCTGGGACCCCCCGGCTACTCGGTGGCGAGAAGAGCTGGAAACGAGCCAGCTGGAGCGTGCTGAGGACCAAGGCTGGTGTGGTCCCCTTATAACCTGCCTGGACCCTCCATTCAGGTCGGTAATTGGGGGCGGGGGTCCCGCGGGGCCACTCTGTCCCGTGGGCTTCGTGCCCACCTTACTTTCTAACCCGCACCTCAAGCTTGCAGCCGGGGGTGGAAAGATGACATGGGGCGGGGGGTGTCAGCACCAAACCGGGCAGAACACAGCGTCAGCTGCCCGCCCTCGCTGGCTGAGAGGATGCCAGAGGCCTTATGAGACCCCCAGGGGTTCTGAGCCACCTAGTGCCACCAGGCTTGAGCCTCCGCAGACTCGTAGCAAACCAGCCCTCTTCCTACAGTGCACCCTAGAAACGAATGAGGTGCGTGTGAAAGCAAGCGGGCAATGTGTCTTAGGTGCCCGCCTTAATGGCGCACGGGCAGGTGCATTTCACTAATAGCCGCCGTCAGATGCCCCCTGCTGATCAGCGCCCTCCCGCATCCAGCTGGCTTTCAAGTACCAGCCCTGTACAGCACGTGTTCTACATCCTCGAGGTATATCGCCTTGTCTCTTCTGAGCCGAGTTAGAGGCACCTTTTATATGATGACACTCCGAGTAGGAGATAGGTTACAGTAAGGGGAGAGGCGACCAGTCTTTGGGGTGAGATGTTGAGCTTGCGGGGGGGATAAGTCCAGCCCGCATGTTAACCTTTAAATCCCCAAACTAGCTCTTGTTCCCTTTGATGTTTCAATAACCCCTGTCGATTACGACCCTTTCCCTGACGGCTTCTGGACATTTACGATGACGGCCGCTGGATGTGGTCACCTGGTGGTTTACCGGGCATTATTAATTTGACAAATGATAGGTACTTCTACCCTCTTTGGTGTCCCCAGAAGTTAAAGACAAGTTTGTAAGAGCTAGACACCGAGAAGGGGCACCTGGCCAGAACTCTTGCTGCTTTTATGACCGTGGTTAGAGAAGGCTCGCTTTATCTGGGAGTCAGGGACCAAGCCAACGGCTTCAAGCTCTGGCGCAATGACTTGTTTGTGTCTTCCAGCCAGTCCTCCTGCCTCTCTGAGCCTCCTCTCCCTCACCCACAGAGTGGGCCTGAGAAATCATTTACCCATCAAAGTTGGGAGGGACAAAGCGAGATGGGGATCCCATAGAAAGTCTACCTATTTCCTTTCATTTTCTGTTAAACTTCAATTCATCCCCAAACTCCCTGAAGGTAGAGAACCTAGCTGATCTCTCCAGCACCCCTGAAAGCCAGAAGGAGACATTGCTGGCCTCATGCCCAGGCTGAGCGTCTGCTTCGTGCCTGGCGCTGCCCCGGCTTAACGGCCTTCTCAGCGTGCCTTGAACTGCCTCCGTTTCACAGACGGGGAAACGGAGGCCTCAGGGGGGTGAGGGACCTTCCCAAGGGCGCAGGGCTCATGTGGTTACATCAGCTGCCCCCCTCTGCCTGCAGAGGTTTGCTGAGATTCTGAGGCCTCCAGGAGTCGGCCTGACTTTGTGATAGAGCATCTGGCCTCTGTTTGTTCAGCCCTAAATGCGGGGCAGGGTGTCCCTGAGCAGTGGGCCGAGAGGGGCTCCAGGGGGGCTGGGTTGGTTTGCTCTGAAGCTTTTTTCTCCCCGCGAAGCTCACCTCTGTGGCCGCCTTCAACCCTCAGCCAAGGCTCTTGGGTGCTGGGTGGGGAGGCCAGACCCTGTGTTCTGCCGGGGGGAGGGGGCATCTCCCTGGGGAAGCCACAGCCCTTCTCCTTTCAGACCCCGATTTTCAGCCCCACACCCATTCCATGTTTTGTTTGGTTTTGTTTTTCTTCTCGTGTTTTGTTTTGGAGGGGTTTTCTGTTTGGTTGGGGGTTTTCGGATTTTTCTTTTTCCGCTCTGTTTTTTCATTCGTTTCTCCTGGTTTGGTTTTGGATGTCGATGCCGTTTTCTGTCCTTGATTAATTAGCTCCCCCACACTCATCCTCCATCGTGTTCCGTTTCCATGACAACGCAGCGTCGGGCATCCCACTCCTGCCTCGCTGTGGATGCCGGCGGCTGGCCTGGACCGCGTCCGCTGGCTGGCCGGGCCCCATTCCCCCCACGACTGCCCCCACCCTTCACCCGGCCCTGCTGGAAAGCCGCACCTCAGCCCCAGTCTGTCTGCATGGCCCCTCCGTCTTCCCCCTGCCCCCCGACTCCTCCCTTCACAGCGAGACCTTCCACCTCCTCCATCCTGTCTCTAAATGTGACTCTGGACTTTTTGTGGGGCTTCCTTTTCCGAAGGACCGCCGGTCTTCCGGCCCTCCCCCTGCCCCCCCGGGGCACCCCTCTCTGTTCGCCTGTAGCCGGGATTCAGGGAGCAGGGCTTGGGGTGTCCCGGCTTGTAACCCAGGCTGCCTCCCTGTGCCCCCTGGAGCCCCCTCATCTGTAGGGCCTGCCAGACCCCGTCCAGCCGCCCCCTTTGCAGCGCAGCTGCACCTAAACCCCTCGGGAACATGAGAGGCAGGTCCGGGTGCTGACAGGCACGTCGTGGCCCTATTTACCCTTGCTGAGCCTCCAGATCTCTCATATGCATAGTTTGAGGCAAGACTCCCTGATCCACTCAAAGCCGGGACCCGCCTACGTGGCTTCTTAAAGCCTCAAGATCTTAGCCAGGGACAACCCCCTGCTGGCTGGAAGGATTTACTAGGCAGACCCAGGCCGCTCCCACTCCGGCACGCACATCCGACAGGAAGGCCGCGCCTTCACAAAGTTCAGGTGCCCGTCAGTGTCTGCCCCCACCCCCCACGCCCCACCAACCCCCAGACCCACCCAGCTTCTGAAAATGGAGCCCCCGAAATGCCTCCTGCTGCCTTCATGGTTCTGCGAGCTCGGGACAGAAGGCTGCATCCACTTCCCTGCTAAGAAATGCCCAGACCATGTCCCTGTTTCCTCAGCGTTCAAGTTCATTCCCGCGTTTTATTATTATTATCGTTGTTATTATTATTAATATCCTATTATTCTGCCAGGGCTGCGATGTGACAATGTGACCATGTCACATTGGGTCACATCCGCTAGAATTAAGACGCAGCATTGAAGTGGGCCCCCTCCCCCTCCTCTTTCTCGCTCTCTGTCCCTCCCTCTCGCTGTCCCTGTCTTCCCGGTCTCTCTCTCTCTGTCCATCTGTCTCTCCTCTCCGGCACCCACACGAGTGTGCGCTCAAGGCCCCTGAGACCCAGGCCTCT